>JAOEHQ010007090.1:0-16144 GCA_025447715.1 Asclepias incarnata
TTGTCTCTCGTAAAGTTAACATTCATGTTTGGAGGGTGCTCAAAGATCGTCTTCCTACTCGTCTTAACCTTTGGTTTTGTGGTATTACATCTACTTTGGTTTCGCGGTATTACATCTACCTCTATTGTTTGCCCGTCATGTTTCAATGGTTTAGAGACCCTTTATAATATTATATATATAACAATTCAAAACATTGAAGCTACAATACGGCTTAGTTGGCTACAGTATGACTTAGTTGGCTTGTAGTTGGACTTGGATTGAAGTTGGCTTGGTCGACCTCCGTTCGCTAATAACCAAAGGTAAAGATATGTCGCTCATTGCCTTACACATTCCTTTCTTTTATTTTTTTTTATTTTTTTTTTCCATTCTAATTAAATATCTTTTGCTCTAAGCCTTTTTCTCTTCTAATTATGTATTGTTTACTTAATTTAAAGCATTTGGTACAATACCTTTTGCATAATATGTCTGGCTTGGTTCCGAGCTTACCTAAAAGTACATCATTCTTTTGCAATGTTGTAGATCATGTCAAAGCTAATATCTTGAGCATTATGCCATTTGAAGAGAGGATTTTTCTTGTTCGAGATTTAGGTGTGCCCCTTATCTCATCTAGGTTGTTGTACAAAGATTGCAACATACTTGTTGAGAGATTGGATAAAAGAAAAATCACATTCGAAAAACCAAATCTCTCTCTTTTGCTGGAAAAATTACAATTAATCAGGTCGATATTATCCTCAATGCATATATACTGGGCATCTGTTTTTATTTTTCCAGCTCGCATTGTAAAGGATCTTGAAAGAAGAATGCAAGACTTCCTATGGACCCAGGGGCCGATGAACAACGGGAGAGCTAAAGTCTCCTGGAAAGCTGTTTGTGTCCCTAAATACGAAGGTGGGCTAGGGATTAGACATATTGTCGGGATGATTAAAGCTCTTATGACTGCTCACATTTGGAGTATTCTTACAAAAAGGGACTCTTTGTGGGTGGATTGGATTTATGATTACAAGCTAAAAAGAATGAGTTTTTGGAACGTTCCAATCCAAGCGGGTAGCAGTCGGGGGTGGAGGAAAATTCTCCAAATCCGACCATTGATTCGTAGTTTCATTTGGGAGGGTTGGTAATGGGGAGCGGATATCGGTTTGGTTTGATGAGTGTTGTGATGCTTGTCCAGTTGTCCTATCCGCGATCACTTAACCCCAAGAGACATCGTGAATGCAGGTTTTTCCCTTCAATCAACACTTTCAGAGTTGGTTAAGAATGGTGAATGGCAATGGCTAACTGCCTGGTTTGATCTATTTCCTGTTCTTATAAATGTTCTGCAACCATAGGCTAGATGATTTATTTTGGAAGGATGATGAAGGAAAAGAGCAACCATACTCGGCTACTGTTGTATGGAATTCAATTCGAAGTTATTTACAAGTTATTTACAAGTGATACAAGGTCCCTGCTCAGCTGCGAGAGAAAATTGTTTCTACTGTTCGCTTAAAGTTGATGAGCTTGAAGTTCAAGAAAACAGCTCATGTTGAAAGACTTCTTGCTACTTCAAGACAAGGATAGCAGTTAATAGAAGTCACTATGGCGACTGTTAGATTGAAGCTTCTCACGTTTAAGTTCAAGAAAAGAAGAAATGTTGACAAGATCTTGGATACTTGGAAGTTACCTGGTTCCCTGTGTATTGATCCGGGCTAATTTTTCTTTTGTTTTTACTTTCGTAATTTGTATCTAGCTTTTGGTTAGCTAGTTTTTTATGTGCATGGGAGCAACATGTTGCTTGCCATGATATAGGTTGTTTGTGGTTGTTGTATGTGTTTGTACTCTAGTCGTATTGACATTTCAGTCAATACGCCTGTTTTTATATGTGGGTAAATATATAAATCTAACAAGGGCATAAAATACCCTTTTTACCCAACTTCAAGACAAGGAATAACCCCGCAGCATTAATCCGTGATTTATGTTGGCTTGTTTGTTAAGATGTAGTGTTTTTTGTTTAATTGGTTTGCTAATAGCTTATTTACATATATGTGGCATGTCACATATATGAATTAATGCGGTATAACCACATTACTTGTATGAAACATTGATTTGTTGTTATATAAAAGTCACCGGAGGTAACCTTTACCCAGAAAAAAGGAATGTAGAACATGAAAAAAGAAAGGAAAAAAAAAAAAAAAAACAATTTCCCGTGTCTTGTTCCTTTATCTAATCAATATGATAACTAGATTTGCAGGTGAGTTGAGTGCCGATTTGCAAACTATTGCACAAAAAGCAGCTCGTCTCAACAGCCTCTTTTGTCACCTCTAATAGTCATTATGAGTTTTTTGGGCCATACAGCTACAACTAAATACCTAACGATATGTAAGAAAATAAATTTAAGAATAATCCCTAAAGATATGCAAGAAAATAAATTCAAAAATGTCTAAATGGAGAATACAAATAAACGAGGCATGCAGGAAAACAACCCTAGCAAAATGTTTACTGCTGAAATAAGTGAAACGCATGTAAACATTGGTTCTTTAAAAATTAGGTATGAAGGAAAAAAATCATTATAGCAATACATCAATGGTTCTTCGGTCAACGACTCCAAGAATACCCGACAATAGTAACTTTACAATGAATCCATAACCGAGTCTTGCAGTATTTTCCAAGTGAAGTGTAGCCAGATTTCTTCATTCTGTCAGGTGATCTTACCTACTCATTTATGTTACTGCAAAAGTGGCACAATGTAAATGGATAAGCATCACAGTCATACATACTAGAGGCGAAAATCTGAAAGTCCGGCAGGTTGAGTAGCAAACCAAAAATGATAATTCTTAGGGTTGGTCATATTGGAAATAGTTAAGTAAAACAATTTAGAAATGTATACATTTTTGACATGTTCGGCCCATTTGGCATGCTCCCTTTTTAGCTGAAATATCTGATTTGACCCGTTTGTGATCAAAACATAAACCCAAAATCAACTCATTATAATAAAGTAAAAGGCTTGAAACACATACAAATGCATTTCAGTAAGAGCTATTGCTTCTTTGAAATATCATTGTTTTTCACTGCCAACAAATCATCATTCTCCATTATGCAAAATGAAATATTTAGGACGATGATTGTTGTATTTTGGCCTTTTTGCAAGAGCGGCTGTTAGTTTGCAAAAATTCACAATTCTATTTAGTAAATAAAGTGCTGTTAATAATTACCATCAAGAACGATCCCACATTGGTTCTAGCGAAGCCGGCTTTTGACTTCTACCATGAGACACCGTTGTCATAAATGGAGGTGCATGCACAGTTATCGGAAGTACCCATTCACATTTGTCTCTTCCCTCTATTAGAAGTGGATGCTCAAATCTGCCACAAATATACTGACTGTTAAAAACCACAAATGAAGATCATTTTTGGCATGCCTTTGAAGTTTCCACTACCATAAGAGTCCTCGTTTAGAGTTTCAATGTAATTAACATAAAAAAAAGGGAGACAGTCATAAAAAGACTGGCCTACAAAGATGCAAAAAATCAAGTAGATGCATTATTGTCTGCTAAATGTCTCATGACATGTAAGACCTAATTTGGACACTTCACACATCCAAATACTAATAGTACTAGAAAACCATGACCGTATTATTCCCCTTGACAAATTAGTACCCATGGTCCATTTTAGCATACCCCCAAGCAGAGCTTTCAGGTCTGGCGGGTCGATAATACGGATAACATTTACAAGTCCGGTTGAGTTGACCAAAACACTTGTTCACGAAGTAAACATTTTTTAAATAACTCTTGTGTCCAATATGATTACCAAAACTATTTTATAACAATAATAATCTAACTCTTCGAATACAATGATTTGGGAGGTTTTATTCTTTAAAAATACAAGTTGGGCGAATTTCAACCCGTTCCACCCATTTCTTTTTTAGCTAAATTTTTTAATACCCGTTTGACAAATTAGAGATGGAAAAAACCCTTAATTGGCCCATTCATAAACGGGTCAAAATTTCCACCTCTAACTAGGGCCGGCCACAAGTAGTACTAAGAATGACCACAAGATGCCAACAAGTACATGATTTTGCTGTGAGATACCTGGTCCAATCTACATTCTTTGGAGTGGTAAAAAATTCAAACCGAAGGACCCATTGCACAGAAACATGTCTAGTAGAAAAAGACATTGGCCCATCCATGGGAACTGAAAACAGAACACTGGTCTGCACCAAATCTGCAACGACCTCATGGTGATCACTCTGGATCTGCATATATAAAATCATTCAGCAAATTGATATAGTACAGTAATATAAGACCGACAAGCCATGTCAAATGCTAACGATGTCTCTCTGAAATATCCCTCACATGTTGATCACACCAATGGAGTCCATTTTAGATGAAGAGACAACTCTTAAAGGCACGTTTTTTGTAATAAGACATCTGCCACAAGTAGTTCTCACAAAGATTTTAGAAATGTTATTTTGGCAAGATGGGCATCTGCACTTAATGATATCATAGTATACATATGTAAGAGAAATTTGGTTTTTAGATGCCAAAAAATACACTTGACTAATGTGTGCCTTTTAACAATTTTTCCATGCATGCTATCACTTACCAACAAATAAATATTTTGCTTTGCACACAAGTAAGATATTTTCAAGGTATATGGCAGAAAAATTTAACCCCTTTACGATATACACAGAAGATAGAACTAAAATTAAAATACACCTCATAATACCGGCTTAATTTTTTCTTCTAATAATAATGACTACAAGGATGGGTTTAGTTAACAGTTTAAATTTAACTCGATTGATCTAATAAAACGCAAAGATGAATGACATTCATGTTCAGCTCAAATGGGTTTAGTTATGGTTTGATTCTAATTTCTAACTCTCGAGAAACAGAATGGATGCTGAAACCATAATCAAAAATCAGGTTCTGGTTAGATGATAGCCTATTTGATTTGTAAGTTGTTGGCCGCTATCTTACAGAGACCTTCCTTAGCTTGAATCCTAGGTTTGTAGAAAATAAAATGATATTTACTGGTAGATAGGTTATTTAGTTCATTATGGAAATGAAAGACCATAGAAGAACAATATTTGTGGTAGAAGTGGAAAGGGGGTAAGGTCATTCAATACTAAATGAGAAGGTACAATAGAGTTATAACTTAGGCATTAATCACTTATATGATTCCTTCACATAAATCCTGAGTTTGTTAGAATGGTTCGTTTCTATGGAAAGTTCATTTAGGGGGTGTTCGGGCTCATTCGTTTATCATTCCTTAACTTCAATCCTAAGTTCGTTTGTATGATTCTTTTTTGAGTAATGTTCATTTACTACACTAAAAGAAGTATAGATTATGCAATCACACTTCTATAAAGCAAAGGTAGTAATTTTAAACAGTGGGGTAAATAGTTTCCAACAGGGGTTGGATATGACAAAAAAAAAAAAAAAATGAAAGAAAGAAAAGACAAACATTAAGGTTGAATATGTTAGGATTTTTATTTTTTTAAAGGGTTTCACCCTGGTTAACTTTTATAAATCAGTAAATTGTTCCCATCTTGCGGGCTAAGATGAGACATGTCTCATAAGCACCTTAATTAATGAAAACACTTAACAGAAACCTACTAATGTGAAAGATTTATAGCCCAGATAGCATTATGCCATTTGGCATTTAAAAGTGGAATAACTGGGGGTTTGATAACAGGTCGGTCAACATAGGTTTGGGTAAAATGGGTAACCTTAACGTACAATTCAAAACGGGACAAGACGGATGAGATGTGTTGAGTTGATCCACCAAGACTTCTTGCCCTTATTTCAATTTCAAAAGATATTGATGTATTAAAAAAATGCTCTGTTTCACTTTCACCCATATGACCCTTTATCAATAAAACACATCCCGGGTTAGCCTGTATATAACAGGGTTGAAATATTCACATCTTCTGACAATTTAGTGACTAGACTGACTCCCACTCAATCTTGCTTTGAAATTAAATCTGCATTTGTCAGAGCATTAACAGTGAACATGTAGCAAGCACTCTCCTCTTTCAATTTTCAATTGTACCATTTTTCTATAAAGCACGTGTAGCCAATGAGCAGATCATGAGAGGGTTCCTATGGTGTCAGGAGATATGCAAAAAGGTAAGGCCAAAGTTGCCTGGGAGGATGTTTGTTTACCAAAGGAGGGAGGATTGGGCTTTCAAAAGATTGAACTGTTCAACGTCTCTCTCTTTTTGATCCATATTCGCAACATTCTTGAGCTGAAAGAATCACTTTGGGTAAAGTGGGTACATACACATAAGTTGCGGGGTAAAAGCTTTTGGGATGTTCCGTATAGGGGAAATTTAGCATGGAGTTGGAGAAAGCTCCTCCAGATTCGACCATTGGTAAGGAAATTCTTTTGGCATAAAGTAGGAAATGGTCAAAAAACATTAGCTTGGTTTGATAACTGGTGTGATTACATCCTGCTTTATGATTGTTTGTCATCTACACAAATTGTTTCTGCAGGTTATAACTTGGACTCTTGTGTGGCTGATTTGGTTCAAAATGGGGAATTGGCTAGTTGAATGGTCTAACAAATTCCCCAATCTCATATGTCCACCCCCTTGTTGAAGACTCTAATGACAAGTTATATTGGCGAGACCGAAATGGCAAGGACTAGGATTTCTCAATCAGCGTGGCTTGGGAAGATTTAAGACCACTGGGAAATGTGGTTATGTGGTATGATCTAGTGTGGTTCAACTATTGTATTTCTAAACATGCATTTATTCTTTGGCTGGTGTTTCGAAGAAAACTAAAAACTCGAGACATCCCAAGACAATGGGACGTGATCAACTCAAATGCATCCTAATTCCTAAGACAATGGGACGTGATCAGCTCACATACTCACTTATTTTTTGAATGTTGTTATTCAGTACAGGTTTGGTCCCAAGTAACTATGAAGGCTGGATTACAACTGTCGCCTACTTGGAACACTTTGGTTAATGATCTAATTCCTAATGCAACGAGGAAATTAATGCAAAATGTTGTTAAAAAGCTTACGTTGGCGGCTACTGTTTATTTCCTTTGACAAGAAAGGAATGCAAGACTTTTCAAGAAGCAAAAGAGGACGTGTGCAATCCTTGGCGAGGCTATAATATAAACAGTGAGACTCAAGCTCTTCACATATCGTTATAAGAAGACTAAAAACGTGGAGAGATTCATTGCAGCTTGGGATCTTCCTGTTTTATTAGTGAATCATATGTAACTCTTTTTATGTTCATAGCTACTTGTTCGCGTCTGTGAAGTGGCTATTAGGGTGCTTTGGTGTTTTGTGTTGCACTATGTGCATGTACTCTTAAAGTCGACTTAGTGTTTTGCTAAGTTGCATGAGCTTTATAGAAATTTATAAAATCTTACAAAGGGTAAATCCCTTTTACCCTAATTACCAATGTGCCTATTCCCTGGGACTTCTTACTTTTATCAACATTATAGTAGATATCGTTTTATGTATTCATTTAATACTTATCACATAACAAAAGAAAAACTTGCACAAAATACACAGGGATACTAATGGTTATGGTTTCCAGTTCCCACAGAAGCAAAGAAAAGTCAAAATTAGCTTGATAACTAACTGAGAAATCATCATTTAAATAAAGATATCGTTTTATATATTTATTAATACACTGAAAATGTATCAGAGTTCAGCAAAAGATGATAAACCTTGGTGATTGTTGGAGAGTGTCTTCGAGATGGATGTGCAGCGCGGCGACTTATAGTCTCTGATAATTCCAAGGTTACGGAAAGCTGGATCAGACAACTCAAACAAGTAAAAATTAAAAAAACTGATCACATAATCCTGGAGGTGGCAAACTGGCAATTTTGACCCATGTACTAATGAAAGGGTCGAAGTGAGTGCGTTTTATCTATAACGGGTAAAATTAGAAAAGATAGCTTGAAAGGAAGGAAATAGACCGAACTAGTCCAAAGTCAATTATTTTTGAATGCACATAACCTCCTAAATCATTTTATATATATATTACTGTTGAAATAACACGATGTAGTTTAATTATTTTTGACAAACTAATTATTTCTTAAAAAAATAATAGAAAAAATGGAAGTATTTCTGCGAATCATTTTACCCAAACCCACTTTGACCTGTTACCCAACCCATCAAACCCCCATAGTTTGCCAACTATACAGTATTCCACAATATAACTTAAATTCAGATTTGGAGCTTCTGATAGTGGCATGTCACGAATCAGAAGATAGGTTGTTGCTAGATTTGCATGTTTTTTCCAAGTCGTGGACAATCATCAATACGCCTGATTTGTAATTTTTTTTGGTATATATATAAAGCTAACCAGGGTAAAACCCTTTACCCAAAAAAAAATTAAATTAAATCCAGATATACCTCAAGACATCTCCTGGTACCTTCTTCATGAAAAAAAGTAAGAGTTCCACCTATCTGTAATCAGACGTATCCATGTGAATTATTAAATCAACCAAATTAATTCATGTGTCGGCAAAGATTGTCTGAAATTACCACATCACCAAAGTAATAAGTTGATTCAGGTTTTGTGGGTGAAAATCTTAGAAGAACTTGGTCATCTAGCCTAATGTTGTACGATCTTCCTCGAATAAAACCTTCTGCTGCAGTGAAGGTTAGTGGCAACTTAATCTGTGAGGTATAAACTTTAAAACCCATTATTGCATGCATGATGCTTATAGTTGAATATAAATTCAATCATATTAAGAGTGAAAGTAGTGTAAAATAACACTAAGAAACAGTATTACTTACATGAAACGGGTTCGATGGTTCTTGGTACATCTGAGGCTCTTGAGTCATCATCTATGGAGGGAGATTTTGGACTTCTAGGCTGCTGATTTGGAGAGACAATAGCTGACGATCTTCTAGGTGACAAGTTATCTATTTTAGGAAGAATGCGTCATTGGAATTAAAGTTTTACTTTAAGTCTTTGAAAAAAATGAAAAGAAATTAGCTACTCAACTTTTAAAGTTTTTCGACTTGCATAGGGGAAACTCGACCCATTTAGACAAACAAGTTGATATCCAGATGCATAAAACCTCATAAATCGTTAAGAAACTTTCAAAGTTATTATTACAAAAATAAAGTTCTTATAACCATAATTAACACATTAACTATTTATAAAAAGTTCAAAACAAGAATATGAAGCGTTTCCCTTGGATAGACCTGTTACATGACCCGCCCATTTTGACAACCCTAAATGTTATCAGAATAATATGGCATTGACCAACAACACCCAATAATTTTAAAGAATATTGACATGGACAATCATGTTGAAAATCGTTTTTATTTATTTCTTATAATATGAAATTGGTATTGGTACAAGTTGAAATGCATAAAATACATTATTACCTATTTCCTGTTTGTTTTTGGTTTTTTTTCTTTGAACAAATTGTTACATTTTTCGAGTTAATTTGTCAACAAAAGAATACTTGTAACTAGAAATATAAAATACACCAATCTTCTTCATCGATTTGCTTTAATTGTTTGCCAAACCTAATCAGGAAACAGATATATTAAGAATTTCTCCATGACAGTTTAAGTCTGTCAAAACACACCCAGGAATTACCCGTAGTTCAATTTCGCAAGAGCAAGAAGGATCATAAATAAACTAAGCATTAATAATTTGTAAAATGTTTGCTTGCATATAATATAGATTACCCTCACTAGTACCATATAGCACCTCAGCCGCAGACAACCGAGGGAGTGCCATATATGATGACATTGTTGACCTCTGGTCATGGTACAGTACATCCTTACTCGATCTTGCTGCAGATGACTGCAAGGACAATGAACTGCCAAATGCTTTTTGTAAACTTCCCCTTGCTGGATTGTAGGAAGAGACAGAAGACGCATCATCTCTTAAACTTTCATTATCTTCCTCTACTCCATCAAAAGTTTCATTAGCTCTAGCCTGCAAAGAACAGTAACTGTGAGGATTCATAATCAAAGTGAGAAGATATCTTCTATAGTAGACTAGTATAAGTGGCAATTTAAACCCATGTACTTATGAATTGATCGATCTTCGTTATGTTTATCTATAAGAGTTCAAACAGGTTATAAGAAAATGGCTCAAAGGGTAATAAGTAACCCAAAGTGTATTTCATATGCTAAATTCCACAAGATGATTAAATCCGAATAATTAGATTAGTATTGAAACGTTATTATAAAAAGTTTCAATCATATTTCACACATAACTATTATTAAAAACTCTGGGTAGAAAGTTGATTCGGGAAAACTCAACCCCACCCATTCGGCAAAACTACATGTTTTCCCCATACCTGCTTCAACTCGTTACCTAATCTTTCTGACTCATTTTGCCACCTCAAGTAAAAAGATTGAAAAAGAATGGGAAAACGAAAAAGGACAGACGTTATCAGTAGCTTACCCATTCAGATTCAGCGTCCATGTCTTTCCAATAAACATCCAAAAGAATAGGTGTGGAAGGAACAATCCCTGAAATGTGGGGAACATCATCATCTTACATCTAGCCTTTAAAAAAAGATATCCGTCTTGCTCTAATTCAATTCATAATACTTAAAGATGGAGATTATATACATCATGAAAGAAATTTGCAGCTCATAACTTTAAGGGTGTGTTTGGTTTATGGGTATGGGTATGGGAATGAAGGAATGCCTTTCATTCCCATTGAGAGTGTTTCGTTGATAGTCTTGGGATTGCAAATTGGGTATCAAACCCATTAAATTAGCCATCTTATAAATCCACCAAGGATGATGGGTTTCAAAATCCATTCCTATTCCTACTTTAAACCCAAACTCATAGTAATTCCATCTTTGAAACCAAACACCCCCTGATAGTAGAAATGAGATCAATAGTAAGGTTGTCCATTCCGCAAGAGAGAGAATTAACTAACGGAAGATGAATCTTTGATCCATGGAACTATAATAAGGGGAACTCATTATCAAGCATACGATAATGACTCACACTATGATGGTGGCAACCACAAGTTGTATTTATGCAAGGAATAGTAGAAGAGGCATAGATGTGAGTTCTCATAAAAAGAAAGAGGTGATGCAATTGTCTTTGCATAAATGTGAGTTCCCTACTTTGTACAAGTCCACACACAACTTTGGGCAAATGAAGATTCTAGCTTGAAATAACTGAAGTTCAAACACGGAAAAAAAATCTGTTCATGCATATTATTTCTGCGATCATACACAATCATTCATTAAATAAAATGCTCCAATTTGTGTGTCGACCTCTGACATCCAGAAGCAACTACGAAGGCAAAGCTCAAGTGGAAGTAGACTTGAAAGAGACATGCAAGCATAAGGGTAATGACAAAAACAATTACCACTTATTCCAGTTTCTTCGTTTAACAAGCCATTTGTTTTTTCAGTGACCCATATTTGCAGAGGTAAGCGAGCTTCCTGTATCAATCAAGAGTCCCATACATTAGAAAACTGACGTAAAAAGTAATACAAAAACATTATAGCTAAAAGATAGAAGCATCGACAGCCACATCAAATCCTAGCGAAGGAAGCAGGACCCTGATTGATTTACCCAATCATTAAACTAGAGATAGGCAAGCATGCATAGAAACCTTTATTTACATTCTTGTAGATGCATACCTTCCTTCTGACGGGGACTTACGTCTAGTTTCTGAACTTCTGCTTTCATCATTAAAGAATGGAACTTACGCCCATGGATGTGTAACAATACTTTACAGAACATGGACTGTCTCCCCAAAATACACAGTGGTATTAAGCTGTTATCATATCATTACTGTTGAGGGACAAAACAGAAAAATACCCCCTCTCATTCAGCTTGCACACAGGATAATATAACAAGCTAAAAAGGCAAACTACACCTGGCTTTCGGATATCTCCAAGCATTTATGCGATTTTTCAAGCAAAACCACCTCAACTGCCCTAATCCATATCCTCAAATTTTCAGCTTCTTTAATATATTCTAGTGTCTTGCAGAATACTCCTGTTAGTATTGACATATAAATCATCTAGCTTTTTCTAACTTTCCTACCAAGTTCAGCATCTCAGTCTTACTATGCTTGATATATAGCCCTTGGCCTTTCTTTTGTATCTTAGACGGTCCATATATCATGGTTGTAAAAATTGGCCGGATCAACCAATAAATCGCAATCGGATCGTGGATCGTCCCCCTCACGAGTCGAGTCAGGCTGGATCGGACTAAAAATCGGTCAACAGCTCAGACTCGGGTCAACTTTGGTCAAACTCGGCCGACTCGGGTCAAAAATCGGGTCAACGCTGGTCATTTTTTTAAAAATAAATTTTTAATAAAATCCTAAATTGGTTTAAGTTTATGTTTCTAAACAATTAAGTTTGAACTTTGAAGCATTATGTTAATGTTTCTAAACAATTATGTTTAAATTTGAAGTTTTTTTATATATAATTTCATTAATTATTATTTTTATATATAGAAAACCCAATCCGATTTCTCCCCCAATCCGAGTCCGAGTCTTCAAAAATCCTAACTCCCCCCCTCGCCGATCCGATCCCGAGTCACGAGTTACCCAACCTTGTATATATCTTCTTTAGCTAATTTAGTTAAATATAACAGAGACCTTACATTAAATTTCCTAGTTTAAAACCAAAACTCTTATACTAAGGATTGTTTGCCAATGTGGTTGGGAGTGATTTACTTCACTTATTTATATTCATCTTCACACCCTTCTAGATTTTTTATTGCATGGTAATCATTACCCTTCAACATAAATTTGCTTCTAAACATGTATGTATCCACAAACATTTAAACTTCATTTGACTAATGCGCTCTCTGTCTGCTCAAGGTTGTAATTAACGGTTGGCGGCCGACCACCTTTAAGGATAAATCTCATTTCGCGGAGATATATCGGCGTTATAACGGAGACTATAAATTATAAAGAAATTTATTTAAAAAATATATATATTAGCAATATCCCTAACAAAATTAGTCAATAACCATAAAATCTACAATAACACACATACGTATACTTTTTTATTTATATAAATTTATTATTTTTATAAAAAGTTGATTATTTTTAGTTAAGGAACCAAAAGTAAATTCTAATATAGACTAAAAAAAGAAGAAAATATCACTAAAAAGGAAGAAAGCACGAGCACATGAGAATGAAATTAAAAATTCATACTGCAGTACTTTCCCATCCCCTTATCCAAATGAAATCCCATACACCCTATCAAAACACTCCATGTGTCTTTCCAATCCATTCAAAATTGATGTCTTTTTCCTTTTGTTTATTTTCATCTTGTTACTTTGAGTCACACATACAAAAAGACATGTATATATATATCTCTCTCTCTCCTCTCTCTTTCTTCTCGTTTTATCTTTTCAACCAGAGGTGGAGTTGCCGGAAAAAAAAGTCAAGTTTTCCTTGACCGGAAAAAAAAGTCAAGTTTTCCTTGACCGGAAAAAAAAGTCAAGTTTTTTTGACCATTAAGACCGCCAAATCCCGTTATTTGACCGTTATTGACTGCAACCTTTAAATCTACACTACAAGACAGATAACATAACGGCAGACCACCGTTACCCATTATATCACCGTTATAATGGCCGTTAAGGCCGTTATTTACAACACTGTGTCTGCTAGCACAAGCTTTTAATGTGAGAATTCAATATGGTTACTACTCAAACGCAAGAATGAATTTGAAGTGAATCAGAAACTAAACTAAACTAGTGCAGCTTTCATAACTTACTGTACATATTACCAAAGATGCATGATATATATTTTAAATTAAAGCTACATTATTGCGAGGAGACTCAAAAAGATAATGAGAGAGAATGATAGTTATCTTGCGCAACAAGAATTTTAGAAATATCATCTATATAACTGCCCAATACTAAGTCCAAACTACATAGATCTGAAATTTTCAAAGAAAGGTGATAAGAACAATATATAGACGTTAAGCTGTAAAGACGTACTATGTCAGAAAGTTTCTGGGTTGATCCTCCATGTGGGTGTCCATCATCCATATTTAGATACTTTCCAGACATTTCACTTTTTACATGATATAGATAGCGAACAGTAGAACCCCTGTATGATGGAGGTATGACTGTAGGCAAATTCATCCTCAATCTATCTGTAGATAACATAACAATTATAGTTTATGTTCAAGCTAATTATTGACAACATAAACTATTAAGAGTATCTAGGACAACAATTATATTACATTATCAACAAATCTTAAACCAAGAGATAATTTAACCAACATAGGAAGATAGATAATACTATATATTAAGCTAAAGTTCAGCCAGCCCATGCTGCCACCGCCACCAGCGGAGATTGTAAGATTTGCTTTAGCATCAAGAACATAAACTTTGTTCTAGCAGAATCAATGTCATTTGACATTTGAAGCAAAACACCACAAGCCAAATGATGCATGCAAAAACAAAATTATCCTATATTAATCAGGTCCGACTATAAAAAATTAACAATAGTCTAAGTTTTCTTTCAAAGGTAAAAACTGTCATTTTTGTTCCAATATATTTTTTACTGATATAACTTTTGGATGTTGTCTGGACTTCCATCCCACTGCAGCCAGGGTGTGGATGCGCTTCCCACATTTTATATATTTATTTTTCTTTTACTCAAGTTGTTGCTAAAATACTTGTTAGTATCCATGAGTGATGTAAAAAGAACTTCACCAAGCAAACCTAGTCAATAAACATGATTCTTAAAATTGCAAGTTTGTTCTAGGGGTATAGGGTTTATACCCGGTGAATTTAAAAATGCCCTTTTAAAGAATTGAACCCAGCACCACAGTATGCATTTGATCATTCATTCGACTGAAGTCTAAATGTTACTTATTTTTTACTACTTCTACCCACAATAGAGAATATAGAGGTCTCATAACAGTGACTAACTTGTTATGTCTTCCAGGTGTTATTCAAAGAACACTAAAGGGAAAGAGAAGTATGCACCAACATCTACTGTATAGGTTCCTTGAAAAAAGAGAGTAAAATCGTCATGTGTTTTATGCTAAACAAGTGTTGAGATTTTCATGCAGCTTGCATAAGCATTCAAACCGAATCATTAGAGACTTGAATATTAGTTAACATTGCTCAATGGCCAAAGAGGGCCAGCATGACATGGTTAAACATTTATAAGATGTTTTAACAATTACTAACAAAATCAACTAGTAAATCAAAAGCTACATCCAGTATCTACACACAAATCAAAACTGTGAATAAAAAGATACACGCCTTACATGTTCTTGTGGTGCCGGATGAAAGAATCTGATTAGATACCACTGATGGTACCGTAGACTCCATGAAAACATATTCCCCTGAAAGGCATACATACAAACGAAACCATTATTTGGTATTCATCTAGATTGCTACCTGAACAATACTTGCTACCTTTGCTTCAAAAAGGACGCATTTACAATATTTTTGGTCAAAATCCCCGCATTCAGATTTTCCTATTAATTTACATCCAGCGTTTTTCAGTTTTAACCAACTGTTGCCTAGTTCGACGTAGATATCCTAAACTTTTTCCAAATTCTAAACTCCTAAACAGTTTCAAGAGGCAAAACCCATTTGACCAGGGAAAGTAAAACAATAACTATAGTCTATAGAAGACAAGAAACTACAATATAGGTGAAATGTCTTGAAACAACTCTCGATAACAAAATAAAAGGCTCATTTGAACCTGTCTTGACAACAAGGCTTTAGTTTTCGACTAAAATAAGCTATAGTCCGTTTTTGATAAATTGGGATGTGAAATGTAATGTTGTATCAACATCTTGTAATATCACATTTTATGTTTACTAAGGTCGGTACTTCATATTGATGATTATCACTTTTTTACGCCATTTTGTCTAGTCCATCAATAAAAATAAAAAGGGATTATTGCAAGATCTCGTAAAATGTCTATGTCATATAATAAACTTTCAAATCCCGGTCATTGGATGTACCCGGGTATATGCGGCCACTTGTAAGTTTTTGATTGGCCGGGTACATCCAATAACCGGGGTTTGAAATTTCACATAGACATTTTACGACATCTTTTCATAACATATGGTCATAGTTAGTTACATCCATAGGTAATAATCCCAAATAAAAAATAAAAGTGAGAGAAAACAGAAACCTTTTCTTGTTGTTGGTTTGTGAGTAGTAGTAGTGGTAAACCACTGAGTATCCAATTTCTCAATGCCTTTAGC
>JAOEHQ010007101.1:0-17377 GCA_025447715.1 Asclepias incarnata
GGGCAAGAGGGGCCAATGCCCCCTTGGAAATTTAAATTTTGCCATGGATTTTTAAATTTTTTCATTGATTTTTAAAATCTTCTATTAGATTTTTAAATTTTGCCCCCTCTTGGATTTTTTTTTTTTTTATGGATTTTTAATTTTGCCTCCTCTTAAATTTTTTCATGGTACCGCCTTTGCATACAACCTCTCAACTCGACTTATTTGAAGATCTAAGTTAATATTGTAATTATATTGTTCCTGAAATCATAATAAACACATTAATTAATAAAATAAAAAACTAATAAATGAGCAAAAAAGTTTTCGTGGGTCATCCTAAACCAGCCCCGTGACACGTGCCATTTATACCCGTTAACCAACCTGCCAATGTTGCCACCTATCGTGAATACTTAGGTGACAAATGCGTGCATTATCTACTTGATAAACGAGGAGAGAGAAAGATAACCTTCTGGTAAACTTAGAGTACGCAAGGCAGCTTCTGCATATAGTAAACGCATGGGACTAATAATGCTTGCCAAAGCTACATTCCCCTTTTTGCTCCTAGTTGGGGACCTATTTGATCTGTTCAGGGGCCATGCCACAACGCTGACACGAGTTGGAAGTATTGACAAGAGATCTGCATATCTAAGACTGACCGTCACTCTGCTGCAAGAAAGAACAACGAAGTCAACAGCAATATTAACAAAGAATTGTTATATTATTTTTGCAGGACAAATCATAACTTTAGATTATCATCAAATCCCTCATCTTGTAGCTCGAAATATCACAATACGGTGTTTAAGTAGAGGTCAATTAATATGTAACACTACAATGGAATTCGCTAAGATAAATCATAGTCATCAACCACTAAGTACACAAGAGCATGAAAGGAATATGTACCGACCAATTAAAATCATCTACCACAAATTCGATCATATGGTAGGGAAGACTGTGATAAAGTTCTCCAATCTGATTACCATACAAGTCCTTTACGAGATGGACCTACATTAAGAGCAGTAACAAAGGCCATTTTAGCTATAAAAAAAAATTCTAAATGCTCAGAAAGTTATAAGCATCAACCTGTTCCCGTCTATCGACGTATGCTTGCAATAGGTCTCCAATGTGATCTATGAATTTCTGAAAAAAACATGGTTGGCAGAAACATCAAGACAAATAATGGAACAGGAATTGAAGAATGTTTAAGTGCTTACAAAATTACCATTGCATTTGATGATAAAAGCTCATTCTCTACTTCACGTATTGGCAAAAAGAAGGGAATAGTGTGTTCAAGGACAGTCATCTTCTCAAGAAATGACTTGCTTTCAAGAACACAATGATACTGTTCACGTGGCTCGCCTATAAAACATAAAAAGTAAATAAAAATGAGTTTCTCATTTCTTAAATTTAAGAGTTACTTTGTTGCTAATCCATCTAGCTACTCATATTCAACATTTTTAATGGACCTCAATTTAGGCTTCAAATTTAATAAGAGGATTAACTAATGAACAAATCGGTAAACCAATATAATAACGATTACCAATACAATTTAGTTAGAAATACAATCAGCAGGTATAGAATTCATAAGTTTGCAACATAAGAAATGAAATCTAGCAGCTTACCAGCAAAAGATGTTTCATATTGTATGCCAATGCGTGCTCCTTCTAAACAACATATCGACTGCTTAAAAAGGCTCAATGTGTTATAAATGGAGAAGCATTGTAACAAAAATAATTTTAAGAATTATCTGAATAAAGCATAACCATTGCTGGCTTATTACATTTATAATACCTTGGTTCCAACTTTATATGTAATTTTCTCGAGAAATACAGAGTTTGGCATAATGTTTGTATCAATCGGTAACTGCATCGCCTTTCTATCAGCCTCCATATGAACCTGATATAAAGATAAAATCATTTCCAATATCAGAGTTAACATTACAGAAATGTAAAATAAACTGCCTCTAGAAGCAGCAAACTATGATGCTTGATTTGCATCGGAAATGATTAGAAGTGATGTTAACAGAACCAAAACCAATTTCAGTTGTTAGCAGATAAAATTGGCAGTCATAGTATAGCATGGAAATCATATATAATATATGAGCAAAATAAAGAAACCTTACTCGTTCCCTTATTGTTGCCAATAACCCATCATTCCATTGTTCACCGTCTAAACAAAGTTCTGTATAAAGTAAAATAGACAAATAGTCTTAGCATAACTAAACTTGTGAAAATAAAATAAATACAAAGATTGTAACTAAACCTACCCTGAGTTTGCGATTTAAGTGCTGCTTCAAATTCTCTCTGTAGACGCTCGAAAATCATTTTATCCGAGTCTCTAACAAAATTTTCATTAGACCAAAATATAAGATCAATAATATCAATACTATAGTGCATGATCATTGGCATTGAACAATATCAAAACATACGGACATAATAAAACGTACCTGTTGCTTGAAGTACAAGTATAGACAAAAAAAAATTCACATGACAGAATCAAATATTACCTAGAAAGGCGCTCAGTTAGCTCCCCATGCCTTTTGAGGACGCTTGAAACTGCCAAACGAATCAACTGTAATTCTTGAAGTCATAACAAATTAGTAACTTGACCCAAACAAAAATTAAAAAGTATAAGATGTACATCTAGCTCTTGTAGTATCCAAATGTATATCATCCTCGTTCATGTAGTTCTGCTATACAGCCAAAAATGTAGCAAGAAGTTAGAACAACCAAATTATGTGTGCAACAAGTGAACAATATCAAATGCATAATGGGTAAAGTCATGATATGTATAAAAAAGAAATTAAAATCTCTTCAAAGTTTTTGTAGGTCAATGAACATTATGAAATGATTAAAAGCAATTAAATTATGCAACGAAATATGAAAATCACTTGATAAATAATAAAATGGAGACGGTGCTAATAGAATGCAAGTGATTACCGCTTCTACCATTTTTTTCCGCAAGATCCTTGAATGGAACTTACTGCAAGCAAGAAAAATAATCCATAAGAAGAGCTGACAAGATCTACGTCAGGGTCCATTTTAAAGAACAACTGAAAAAGTGAAAATAGAATAAACAACCTGACGCTATAACAATAGTAAAGAAAAACAGAAATAGAGGATAGTTCAAAATACATGCAAAACTGAATCAAGGTGTAATAAAGTACCAAGCTCATTTTACTATATATAAAAAAAAAGTATCAAGCTCATTAGCTACTATAAATTATCAAGAAACTTTAATTATTTTTGTTGCTCTTTTCTCCATCTTTTTTCAATAACTGCACACTTTTAAAATTACTGCTTCTCCATCAGAAGAATTGTAAATTGTAATATGGTTGACACATTCCCATAACTGGGTCATTATTATCAAGATGACATTAACTTTCATCAGTAACGAAATAAAAGGTAACTAATAATCATTGATTTAACAAATGACTGGATGGTGAATCTGACCCATGACACTCCAAATTTGTAAGTTTTTTTTTCTTTGACAAAAGATATGGGGCACACACATTCACTCACAAATAAATGTCTCGAAAGAGACTTCAACCCACAAACCAAAAGTTGTTAATAATACATTAACACCGACATGGCGACATGTAACATAAAAGTGGAGGTCATGGTTCGAATCATCCCATGTCTAACCATAGTGATTATGCAATCATCTCTCCCATGTTGGCCGTAGGACAGGTTGGTGGGACCGTCAAAGGGTTGGTACCTAATAGTACTATTAGGACATAGGCTTATATGTTTGTTTTAACCTATTATATATACATGTGTCCCCCCTACCATGTCCCAAACACGCCCACCTGCACCACCTTTAAGAGGTCTAAACGTTGATGCATTTGACCCAGATGCACCATATTATTACACTTTGATGCACCTGCGGCACTTACTTCAGGTGCATCAACTGATCAAAGAGTACGTCGACTACGTCAAAGTGTCAGGTGCACCGAAATGTAAAATACACGTGCATCAGTTCATAAAAGTCCCCTTTTATGCGGACGAGGGAGGGAGCGCAAGGAAGCACCAAAATGCTTCTTACACTTCTTACGTTAACACCCTTTCACAACTCAAACCATATATATATATATATATATATATATATATATATATATATATATATGTATGTATATGATGATAACAAGAGCTCAAAGTAACTTTAAACCTATAGATATAGATACAAATTCAATATATCCTGAAAAGAGGCTTACATTATTCTGCTGGTATATTAAATCTATAGATATAGATATAGATACAAGTGATACAAAACAGATATTATAGTTTGAAAACAAATTGTCAAATCAAAGCCTAACATAAAACAAAGAGCAATCGAGCAATACATGCACACACAACCAAGTATATTTGATAAACAAGTTGTGTTAATAGTGAATGTTATAAATTGAATAAATTAGGGATTATAAAGTAGGTATGACGGTGGCAATTTTGCGAATATGTGTGTTGCCGGAAAAAAGAAGGGAAAAAGGTACCTGACGGTGGTTAGGGTTCCGATGGAGATGAAATTGAGAAGCGGTGGTGTTCAAACACCGAGTGAATTTAAGGGGTATATCGGTAAAATAATAAAAAGAGAAAAAAAGGGTAGCAAAAGTTTTTTTTTTTTTGATGCATATAGGATGGTCGTGGGACCGGTATCGTCTCGTACCGGTTCCGGTATCGATGATATCGGTCTCAAAAATCTGGCCTCATTTAGAATTTGGTATTATTTTCCGGTATCATGTCTTGACACCGATAGTATCACGCAAAGCAACAAAAGTAGTTATTGGTCTCGGTTTCACTTGAAATTCAGTTCCACTTTCTGGTATCAGGATCGAGACAGATCTGGGACTGAATCGGGACTTGGGAATTTATGTTCATCTCTAGGTGCAGCAAGCAGCATCGTGCCATCCTTCGCAATCAACTTCATCACGTGGGTAAATAAGAAGAAAAAAAAATAGCTTGCGACACCTATATTATCCCAAAAATTAACAATATTTTTAATCTTCGATTAACTTTAGATCATTTATTGTCTCAGTCTATTGATATTTTCAGAAAATGTTTTTATTATAAGCTTTATATTAGTTATTGTTAATTTTTTAATTTTGATAATTAAATAATTTCCGTATAGTTTAAAACACCAATTTAACAAAAGTTTTAGAGCTAATTATTAACTCAATAAAATTTATTAGGTAAAAGGATTGTTAAATTTGGAGGATTAAAATGCTAACTAATTCAAAGTCATTGGTTTAAAACATTAAATTAATATAATTTTTTTTTTATAAAAGTATTATTAAAGAAAGTTAAATAACTAAAAAGATAAAATAAACAAATTTTGAGGATTAAAACATTATTAACTTATAACCAAATGGTAATGTTTAAGCAATTTATTAAATATGTATCATTGATCAAATCAAGTTTGTTTTCTCTTTTTTCTTAACAATATTTTTATATTACTTTCTTAATTTTATTTTAGATATCTTTTAAGTCTAATCAGTAAGAAGTAAATGCAGACTGACTTGTATATCCGACTAACCTTTGATTTATTCAACTCTCACTAGAAGATTACCCGTGCAATGCGGCGGCGGCGAGACGTGAGAGGTGAGTGGCGACTGATGGTGGTGGTGGTGGTGATGGTGGCGGAGGAATGGGGTAATTGTAGGTATTTTAGGGGCTGAGGGTATCGTGGGTATTTTAGGTGATATTATTGAAAGGGTAATATGGATTTTTTTAAGGAATTGAGTGATAGAATAGTAATAGATGGGAGGGATAAAATAGGTACATTAAGTTCTTTTTATAATGTATTATAAAAATAATATATAATTAATTAATATATAAATAATATAGATATAGATATTTTATAATAAAACATTAAAATTGATATGATAAATAAGGAAATGTAGAAAACTTTTTAAAATTAAGACACCAACCATTTGGTACTTAGTAAAAGACTTATTCATACGAGCTGAACTCAAGCTTTACTTGTAAAGCTCGAAACAAGCAGAGCTCGAGCTCAAGTTCTTTATAACTAAACGAGCCGAGCTCGACTTAGCTCAACTCATTTACAACCCTATGGACAAGTAGCTTGGTTCATGTAAATCAGTGGCGAAGCTTGGATTTTTCGAGTGGGGATCGGGATCTAAAATTTTTTTTTCCTAACGCTATTTTTCGGGTAATATGTTCGGGTCGGTGATTTGATTCGGGTCGGGTCAAAAATTAAATACTAGTATTATAAAAAAAAAAAAGTTTCAATCACTAAAAAACTAAACATTTGTCCAAGACAACTAAACATTAAAGTAATAATATGATAACAAAAACAGTAAAACACTATCTCAAATTCTCAATTCTCAAGTTAATAAATCAACCCCAAATCCCCAATTTCTAATTTCTACTTAAATCCCTAATTTCTACTAAATCCCTAAATAAAAAATAAAAAATTAGTAGAGAACAAACCTGAAGGAGAGGAGGTCGGCTGCAGGCGGCTGGAGGGCGGAGGCAGCAGTGGCCAGTGGCGGAGGCTGGTCGGCGGCGGGACTGCAGGAGAAGGACTGAAGGAGGTCGGGACGGGAGGGAGATGAGGGCGGGAGCCGGGAGGTAGGTTTTTTTGGTCCGGTTTCTCTTTGTTTTTTTTTTAATGGCTAAGTAATATTATTATGTATTAATATTATTATGTATGGGATTTTAGTTTGGGTAGACGGGCTTATGTAAAATGTAATGGATCAATTTTATTGCTTAGTATATATAAAAAATTTCACAATTAAAATGGGGTCGAAACTAAATATACCGAAATTTTTCTACACGAAGACTATATATCCCTATATCGCAAAAAAAAATTGGGGGGTGGGCGCCCCGGCCCCTAACAACCTGCGCCCCTGCAAACAACCAATACTATGAAAGCAATATGTTTTATTCAAACCCCATTCAAGTTCTCTTTAATACCCTCAAACCTCACAAAATACTGAAAAACCACGAAGTAATAAAACATCCGACACCGTTTGACTGAGACGACCACAAAGATCTAGCAAATCAACTAAACAATCACACTTGGAGAATAAAACTCAACTCACAAATGGAGAATTACTTGGATTAAAAACTATATATATTCTGATCTGATTACAAAATGAGCCTTTCCTTCTTTTTACAGCATCTCGCAAGCTTTAACTATTCTTGAAAACCACCACACATTAAAAACAAACATTAAATAGTATAGTATCTTAATATATGAAAAATCTGTCGACTGTCCAGCCCAAAGATCAAAATACCAACAGGTGGTCAACAACCCTGTTATTAACTGTGTCATTCTCCCCCAATTGAAAGAAACTCGCCCTCGAGTTTGACTCATTTTCACCATGATATGGAGATAGGTCTTTCACATTAAAAGTTTGCGAGATGCTGTAATCTGCAGGAAGTTCCAATTTGTATGCATTTTCTTTTAATCACTACTCGTATTAATAATTTTAAATGGCCCATGAGCTCGCTGCTTGGTTTTAGCATGACGACCCGGTGGGAAATGCTCCTTACTCACGTGTACCCACACAAGATCACCCTCTTTGAAGCTTGCTGTTTTCCGATGCTTGTTAGCTTGCTTCGCATATTTTTGATTTTGTTTTTCTATTCTCCCTTTGACCTGTTCATGTAACTTTTTGATCATTCTTGCTCGTTCATCAGCATCCGCACTATAACTTGAGTTCACAGGCAGTGGTTTGATCCATGGGGGTTGAAGGATTGCTACCATATACAATCTCAAACGGGCTCTTACCCGCGGTTTGGCTACAAGAGCGATTGTAAGCGAATTCAGCTTGAGGTAACACAAGATCCCATTGACGTATATTTTCTCCCACTAGACTCCTTAGCAAGTTGCCCAAACTACAATTCACTGTTTCTGTTTGCCCGTCTGTTTGAGGGTGGTATGATGAGCTGAATTGTAATTTTGTTCCCAACTTTCTCCATAGTGTTCTCCAAAAATGGCCCACAAATTTGGGGTCACGATAACTAGTAATTGTCTTTGGGATACCATGTACTTTAACGACTTCCCTGAAATATAAATCAGCAACATTAGTAGCATCCATGGTTTTGGAACATGATACAAAATGTGACATCTTTGAAAAACGATCGACTATCACCATGATCGAATCTTTGTTACGTTGTGTTCGGGGTAGCCCCACCACAAAGTCCATACTAACATCTTCCCACGAGGCAATAGGGACGGGTAGTGGGATATAAAGTCCCGCATCACGCGAAGTTGATTTGAGTAAGGCACTTGTCTTGTCTCTACCAAAATGACCGCTCAATCCACCTTCATGAGTTTCCTTGATAATCTCCAACCTAAGTGAACACCTCGGAATGCATAAACGATTTTCATGAAAGAGAAAGCCATTAAGAAGATTAAAATTCATGTGTGACCCGTTGGTACACTAATCAATCACTTTGCTAAAGAAAATGTCTTCTTTATAAAGCTCTTTGACACTTTCAAATCCAAGAACATTAACTTGCATTGTAGACAATAAACTACGTTTCCGACTCAATGCATCAGCTACTTTGTTACTCACCCCGCTTTTGTGCTTGATGTGGAACGTGTATGCCTGCAAAAATTCTACCCAGCGAGCATGCCTCGGTTTGAGCTTATGTTGACCATTGATGTATTTCAATGCTTCATGGTCTGATTATAAAATAAATTCCATTGATAAAAGATACTGTCTCCAATATTCAAGGGCTCTCACGATAGCATAAAACTCTTTATCATATGTCGAGTAGTTCTTTCGAGAATCTAACAACTTCTCACTAAAGAAAGAGATAGGACGTCGATCTTGGCTTAGAACAGCACCAATACCTACACCAGATGCATCACAATCGAGCTCAAAGACTTTGTCAAAATCAGGCAAAGCTAGAACAAGGGCCCTCGTCAATTTCTTTTTGATCAGTTCAAAACTCACTTGAGCTTCTTTAGACCAACTGAAAGTTCCTCCCTTTAAACACTCGGTAATTGGAGCAACGATGGTGCTGAAATTTCGGATGAACCTATGATAAAAGAAAGTAAGCCCGAGAAAGCTTCGAAATTCCTGAATTGTTGTAGGAGTTGGCCAAGAGACAATTGTTTCTATCTTGGTTGTGTCAACATGGATTCCTTCACTTGAAATGACATAACCAAGAAACACGAGGCTACTGGTCAAGAACTCACACTTCGTTAAGTTGACATAAAGTTGCTGATCGGACAATACCTTAAAGATTTCATGAAGGTGATGCAAGTGCTCTGTTTCTCCCTCGCTAAAAATGAGAATATCATCAAAATAAATCACCACAAACCTGCCAATAAAATGCTTAAAAACAATATTCATTAGTCGTATAAACGTACTAGGAGCATTTGAGAGACCGAATGGCATCACCAACCATTCATAAAAGCCGTCTTTCACTCGTCACCAGGTCTTATACAGATTTGGTGATAATCACTTCTAAGATCTATCTTTGAAAATACGTAGTCCAACATATCATCAAGACGTGAAATAGGAAACCGATACTTGATGGTGATTTTGTTAATTGCCCGACTATCCACGCACATGCGAAATGTACCATCCTTCTTTGGGACAAGAAGAACTGGTACAGCACATGGGCTCATGCTTTCCCGCACCATTCCTTTGGTCACAAGCTCATCTACCTGTCGTTGAAGTTCAGCATTTTCTGTTGGACTCATTCGGTAAGCTACTTTATTTGGTAGCGTGGCACCGGGTAACAAGTCAATGCAATGTTGTATGTCTCTCAATGGAGGAAGACCTGCTGGAAACGCATTTGGAATAATATTCTGAAATTTCTCAAGCAAAGGCCACTTTAGATTCTACACATGCTTCATTAAATTCAGATTTGGACAAAAAGAAATTATCTTCACCTTTGATGGAACTGGTTGCATTTTGAATTCTAGAAGGCCCCCAAAAAATCATGATTCCATTTTTCTCAAAGGATTGCGTATTCTTCTGTCCATCAAGTATAGTTCGCCTATCAAACTGCCATGGCCTCCCAAGGAGTAAATGACATGCATCCATATGGACTACATCGCACCATACTTCATACCGATACTTATCCCCAATCGAAAAGTTCACTAAACAACGCCGATCTACTTGAACCACCTTCCCTTTTTGCAGCCAAGACAATTTATAAGGGCGTGGATGTTTTTCTGTCATCAGAGATAGTTTTTTTACCATTGTATCTGACACCACATTCTCACAGCTCCCACTATCAGTAATTACATCACAAACCTTTCCATGAGATGTACATCGTGTATGGAAGATGTTGTTACGAAGCCATGTCGCCTCGTCAATTGCTTCAACTGTTAAGGCTCTTCGAATCCCTAATAACTCACCTGTGTCACCATAAGTAACTTCTTCGAATTTGGAGAGTTATATTGTGAAGTTTCTTCTGTTAGAGGCTCCTCAAAAAGGGTGAATACCCGCTGATTTGGGCAGTCCGATGCAATATGCCCATAACCCTTTCATTTGAAACATTGGACGACTTTTGTTTTTGTTCGAGAGGGACCAGAAGTTGCTTCTTGAGTTTGGGGAGTTTGGGACATCTTCATCAAGGGTGGCTTTGCACTTTAAGAGATGTTATCTCGACTTGCTGAGAACCCACGATTAGGAACTCGACTAGCACCATAACTTGCTGAGTTTCGTGCCCCTCTCTCCTTGAGTTGTTTCTCCACTTTTGTTGCCAGTTTAAAAACATCTTTGTAAGAGATAAAAGGGTGAAGAGTAACAACATCAAGAATATTTTTTCGAAGCCCATGAAGATAACGTGTTATAGTTTGCTCTTCAGGTTCTACAATTCCACATTTCAACATCAAATGATCAAATTGTTCTGTGTAATTTGCTACAGATAGGTCTCGTTGTGTGAACTCATGTAGTTGAAGAAATGCTTCCTGCAAGTAACTACTAAGGAGAAACTTTTTTCCTAGCTCTCTTTTCATCTTCTCCCAAGTTCTTATTTTGGACTTGTTCTCACGAGATCTTCTCAATTTCAATTGTTCCCACCAAATCGAAGCGTGTTTCTTAAGTTTGATAGCAACAACTTTGACCTTTAATTCTTCTGGGATCTCTTGGTAGTCAAAGACTCGTTCCACCGTGTTAAGCCAATGAATAAATTCATCAGGTTCATAGGTTGGATTCGACCTTCAAACACTGGAATATTTGCTTTCATGTCCATGCCCCGTTTGACACGATTGTTCCTCCGGGTATTCTGGTGATGTTCGGGTTCCTCGTCACTGGACAATCGGTGATGGTTAACATGAAAGGGGTTTGTCTCTTCATCTTCCTCTTCAGATTCTTCATTTTCTGGGTCATCATATGGTTCGCCACGGTAACGATCTGGAACCTCCACTTGCTCAAGACGCTACTGGAGTTGTTGAACAAGTTGTCTCAACTCGTTCACCTCAATGTCTCGTGGGTCTGGGGTTTCATGCAACTCGTTGGTGTTGCGTGTGCGGCGACGACGACGGCCAACCATTATCAACTGTGCTCTGATACCAAATGACACCGTTTGACTGAGATGACCACAAGGATCTAGCAAATCAACTAAACAATCACACTTGGAGAATAAAACTCAACTCACAAATGGAGAATTACTTAGATTAAAAACTGTATGTATTCTGATCTGATTACAAAATGAGCATTTCCCTCTTTTTATAAGCATAATAATACATCCCCCTTAAGCTTTCACTATTCTTGAAAACAATCACACATTAAAAACAAACATTAAATTAAATAGTATCTAATATATGAAAAGTCTGTTGACCGTCCAGCCCAAAGATCAAAATACCAACAGGTGGTCAATAACCCTGTTATTAACTGTGTCAACATCGCTTTAATGTCATCATGGTGTAATGTTAGTGAAAATAAAGAAATTGTATGATCAATTAGATATAAACATGAACTATAGGTGTTTAGTAACATCATAGGAACAAAACCCATGAATTTTACAGCTTAATTCTATCTTCCCAACCCATAATCTTGAAAAACTGTCACTTTAAGTTCAAGAAACATGAACTATAAACTTATCTTTGATTATAGATTGAATTAACACTTGAATAGGATTGAAAATGGAGACTAAGGCTTCAAATCAGAAGTTCTTGGCCTTGAATCCTTATGTTCGTGTGTTCTAAACAAATACCAATTGTTGACCCTAAACGGATCTTAGATCTCAACTTTGTTCAATCTATGAAATTATATGAATTGAGAGAACTTGATAATAACTACACTTTATTGAATTCAAAGATTCAAAGATAAAAAGATACTTGTTTGTTACATAAGTTCTACATATATATACATAATGTAAAGGTGCTAGTGAATCATTGTGTTGCTTCGTTGATGTCCCTTTGTGAACTAATGCATCCTTTCTTTTCGGTTGTGTCTTTTCCCAAGAGTCATACCCTTTTATTTATTTACATAACACACTTACCACTTTCCTATATATGTTTCTAACACTTTTCTTGTGATAATCGGGATTAACCCATCATAACTGTTTCTGACCTTATAAGCAAGCATTACAAGGCGATTTACTTGATTAGACTCTTGCTAAACTCCTACAGCAACTTTAGCCTCGGAATGTGTCTTAACCTGGATGAGATTTCAATGAGATAAATAATCACATAGAAACACTGTGACGATGACAACTGGAAATTACATCATGATAACTAATTTGGATTTGTCACTCATTGGAGAATACTATGGGTAGGAAAGCAGGCTGTGTTGACTTGAAATACTTCTTGTCCAAAGTTTTAAGATATTTTTTGAATAATCAGATTGTCAAATATGATTATGAAAATAATACTATTAATAAGCCAAGCTTGTGAGACGAAGAATGTCCTACGCACAATAGCTTGACAAGCCCTCTAGCTTACATAAGCTACACAAGCCTAACATTTATTCCGCTAGTGATTACATCATGGAGACTTCTACTTGTAAAGTAAAGATTGAAAGTTTTGTTTTTAAATTAATACAAACCAATCTGGACTCGTTGAAATAACTGTTGATCAAAGTGTACTTTGATTGCAAAAAACCATTTAAATGATATTAATCAAGAAGATTAGATCATTTACTGGAAAAACATATAATCTCTGAAGTCAAATCTGCCACACAAATGATTTATAAAAAGAACTAAAGTTTTTGGGCGGAACTATTTAGGATTAACTTAACCCAAACCGTACCAAAAACTACCCTTTTCAACCCCAACCTTACCCTTTTCTACCTCTAATTTTAAGCACCCCAATAGTAGTAATTAGAGAGGAGATCAGAGTCTTACCCCAGATGAAGAATTTCGGATTTTTCTGGTAGGTGTTCTCATGGTGACAAATTCCTCAGCCGATGTAGGGTGAACACCGATGGTCGAGTCAAACTGTGCCTTGGTCAAGCCAGCTTTAATAGCAACAGCAAATCCCTATATTGTAACAAAAGTTAGATTTTACAATTAAATGAAACCACACATAGCAAAGGGAAGATGTAGCAACCTGAACAACTTCTGCAGCATCTTCACCGCACATGTGTAATCCCACCACTTGGTCAGTCTTTGCAGACACCACCAGTTTCATAAAAACTCTATCAGGGAGGCCAGATAGAGTACCCTTTCCTTTTTTGGGAAAAAGGATGTTACACTCGGTAAACATAGATAGAGTAGCCTTTAAGGGCCTAAAATTTGCTGTATAGATATCGATGTCACCATATGCCTCTATTGCCTGCAATTTTGTATGAATTAGTAATGTTGTTACTAACAAATAATAAGATTGGGGAGCTTTGCCCATTTACTTAAGAACGGGTAGACTGGGTTATGTTTTATCGATCAAGTGTCAAACATGTGGAATCAGAAATTAGTCTAAAGGGTTGAACAGGTTGAAAGTCACCAGAACAGTAATTTTATAGCATAAAACATCTTAAATCAATTTACTCCGTATACTTGTATTATCTTGAACTAAACAATTTTATTATCTTGGTTAACACATTAACTATAACCATCTCCAAAAAACATCTTGGGATGGCCCGGGAAAAAGTCTATAGGAAACACTCACGGGAATACCGCCACGCCACATACAACAGAGCCAACCCCGACTTTCCCAAGTAGCCTGAACAGGGATCCCTCACTGTTTACCGTTTATTTGACACATCAAGTGCCTGAATAGGGTTTTTAAACAGAATAGTCTCACGGCACCCCAACTCAACTTGACAAGGCCAATTTTGACCTGCTCAACTTACCCTTTTAACTCAAGACCTCTAATTGGAATTGTAACATGCATGACTTTTACCTGTTGCTCGCTAAGACCAACTTGCGCGATTGGTGGCTGGGAGAATACTGCCGATGGTACAGCCCTACAAAACAATCAGGAAGTAAAGAACAAGATGTGAAGTCCTAAACAATAAGTCACATTATATGATTAATAGGACAATATACCTAAAATCTGGTTTTGTGGGTTCATTGGCAAAAAGGGTTTTGGCTAATGCCACTCCCTCCATCAAAGCAACAGGAGTAAGATTCAATCTATCAGTAACATCTCCAATTGCCCAAATAGATGGAACCCATGTACGAGAGTATTCATCAACCTTAGCATCATCAAACAAGGAAACAAAAATGAGATATGGCCATATACATTTATAGAGAAAAGAACAGCAAATAAACATACCAGTATTGCTCCATTTTTGTCCAGTTTCACACCCACGGTCTCCAATCCCAGATTCTGAAATGTCCAATGAATGTAAATCATAACTCGTACATACATAAAGTGAATTTGGTTGGCTGGTTGCATGGAATCGAGTTACTTATGAGTCACCTCCATGACTTATAGTTTGTTGAGATTGAGATCTTAAAAGGTCAAGGCAACTAATGGAAGATGACAACAACGTAAGCTAAGTGAAGATATTAAATTATTATTCAAGATATGTCTATCATCCACGTTCATTATCGAAGTATCGCACATTCTTACAAACTTTTACATGATAGATATTGTTTTGCAATTCATGGTTTTACTTAAAAAGAGTACCCTTGTATTTGGCTTTCGCCCTGTGGCAAACATAACATGTGAGAAGCCATGGGTAGTTCCTTTATTAGTTTTTAAGGAAAATGACCCATCGGAAGATTTGATCACAGCCAGTGGCGACTCCTCTGGATGGAACTCGATTCCTTTCAAAGACATCTGCTCTGCAACGAAGTCCCTAATCTGTTCAATTTCAAAGGTTAAGTTCTCAACGGAGAACAACACATATAATACAAGACAAATATGCTAAAGGTGGTGATTTCAACAAATTTACTAATTGTCAAAAATGTATCTTGAACGCACAATGCATCCAAAATCATTTTATTCAAAGATTTAAATTATCATTGAAATCACATAACTTGTGCGATCATATTTGACATGGAAATGATCTGATCGGCATCACAATCAGTTTTGACCCATACCAATTATACCAATTTGACTACCTACCATTCACGGATTTCCTATCTCCCTATCTCCCCTATTCTACTAAAGGAGGAGTCTCCAATACATAAGCAAATCCTACGTGTCCAAAAACAAGACTTGCCACATTGGATTCGTGACATCATGAGTGATGAAATTCGTGTGTCTTTGGAGGTGTATTTGGTATGTGTAGAAGAGATGAGTATATTATATGTTTTATACGTATTAGAATGTAGGGGAAGGTTCATGCGAGAACCATTTACATATGAACATATGTAATATATATATGTGTATATATATATATATATATATATATATACTAGTAAATGTATGTTAATCAATGGTTCATTAATTTACTTTCTCGTAAATACCAAACAAAATTTTATTCCACAACCCCGCGTGATACGCGGGATATATATCTAGTATCTAAATTATACCATTCAGAAACTGAACTTTGAACAGTTGTACTTGGATTTTCAGTGCAAATTAAGCACTTCCAAAGAGTAGTGTTTGGTTACCCTTATTTGAAAAAATGGTTTATTTCTTTTTAAGATTCGGTCTGCCTAACTCGGGTCAAAACTCAGATCAAATGTGGTCAATTTTTTTTAATTTTTTTTTTTAACTTTTAATAAAATCCTAAATTGGTTTAAGTTTATGTTTCTAAACAATTAAGTTTGAATTTTGAAAAATTAAATGTTAACGTTTCTAAACAATTAATTTTAAGTTTGAAGTTTATAACATATAATTTCAAAAATTATTATTTTTATATATAAAAAACTCAATCCGGATTTTTCCCGATTCGATCCGAGTCATTAAAAACTCATGACTCCCCTTTGACCGATCCGATCCCAAGTCACGAGTTCCCCAACCTTTATTTATAATGAAAAGCCTTAGAAACCAAATATGCAAGTACGCAAATTTGATCTCTTGTATTGTCTAATTGTCTTATATACCATATAAGTAATGTTTGCAATTCGTCACCTCTTCATCAAAACCACGCAAAACCTGCTTTTGACGAGTAAATACATGCACCGTAGTTGTCAATCCGTTGAAGATACCAGCAAACTCGACTGCAATGTAACCGCCACCAACTATTGCAATTTTTTTAGGTTTTGATGGCAGATTAAGTGCGGCATCTGAATCTATCACATATTCCCTACCCGGAATATCTGGAATGAATGGGCGCCCTCCAACTGAAACTAAAATGTTTCTTGCAGTGTAGAGTTTCCCATCAACATCCACCGTGTGTGGGTCCACAATCTGTTCACAAGAGGTACAAAAAGGATCAACTAATGCTCCGTAGCTGATTGCTGAAACAACAGCAGGGTCAATAAAGTTTTAAAATCTATTATTTTCATACTACCTTTGTGAATACTGACTTTTTGTTCTACAACATAATCAAAATTCAATTGGCAAATGCATAAATTAGTCTTTCAGAAACTTGATGGACTTTAAAACAACATGAAATATATATATATATATATATATATAGCGGATCTTAACAAGGGCCCGGGAGTCCGTCCGTTTTTTCGCTCCGTAGTGTTATTTTATCTGTATTTCGTTCGAAAAATTATTTTTCTTAGTATTATTTTTGGATCCCGTGACTTTCGACCCCCTCCGTGATTTTCCTCAAGATCCGCCACTGGGTTCAAATAAAACAAGTATTAAAGTAAAACATATAAAACAATCATTTTCTCTTAACTGAAAATCGTTGTGCATCATGAAAATCGTCGTGCATCAATCTCTATACTTGTGTTTAATGAATCTTCGTGCATCAATTTTATCATAATCTAATGGTCAAGATCTTATCTTATTTATTTTACTTTAATACTTGTTTTACAATAACTACTCCTTATATATAGATGTGGGTTCCTGTAGGAAGTGTTTTAAAATGCGAAGTGTGCGAAGTGTTAAATGCAGCTTAAATATTACTAAAATGCACTAAAATACAGCTTAAATATTACTAAAATGCAGTGTCGGTTGG
>JAOEHQ010007112.1:0-17373 GCA_025447715.1 Asclepias incarnata
CATAGAAACCTTCGAGCTTTTCACACAATAATAGAGCTATTCATAGACCACTTCGACCTATTCACGCATAGTATAAATACCTTCAATCACAACCCAATTATTTTATAAACTAAAAAGTCACTTTCATGTTGAAAATGTCCTAATTCCTGAACCCAAACTTTCAAAACTCAAACCAACTATGAAATTAAAGCCACTCACATTTCTGAATCCAACCAATGGGGTGAAACCCCAGTGGTACCGCCCCCTAACAAAGAGTTCTAAGCAGCTAAAAGGCGCGGGTTCGAATCCTTGCTAAAGCAGATTCCCTCCCACCTAGTTCTCTGGGGAGTCACCAGGCTGTAGTCTATGCGGTAGAGACGCAGGGTACCAATACGGTACATGGGACCAGAGGGTTCCCACCCATTTAACCTTTTTTTTTTTACAACTCGACACAAGTATAAACTTTTTTTCATACAATTCACATACTACTTCCATTACCAATGATTAAGAGTTGGTATTTTCTTTCTTTGATAAACTATGGTTGCTTCTTACTTTTATATATAGCCCATGATCCAACTTATTGAACATAACTAACAAGTTAGCCAAGGAAGAAGTTATCTACACCCCATAGGGTGCAGTCGAGCCCGCTAAACAAATTTTTTTTTCTGTAACTCTAGTGTAATTTATGATAAATCTCATATAAATTTGTATTTAAACCCCCAAATTTTATCCATAAGCCTTGATAAATTTGATTTTAACCCACTCGACAACTATTTCGTCTCCGACCCTAAAGTTAGTCGGCCTCCCGTCCATTCCTTTTCCCCCACATAGTAGTTATGTTTTAGAGAAATCTTAGACTTGAAAAAAAGAAAAGATTTGTTTATAAAATATAAAGTAATGCTCACCACTAAATTAAATTTTACTTTTCTTTTATTATGATCTTGGTGGCTTGATGCCAAACCATTTGTAATAAATACTGAATTCTTTTGTAAGTCTAGAATTTTTCTAAGTTATAATTCATGATTATTATTATTATTATTTTTATTTAAAAACGACAAACTATCATAAACTTATTTTTAAATTACACGAATGTCTAAGATAAAACCCGTGACTTACTTTTAACCACATCTTTATACATTTATAATTTCTGACCTTTATCTTCTTTTTTTCCTTCTTGTATCTATGATCAACAAGGAAGGCATAGAGTCAAAAGTAATTTTTATAAAGTTTAATGTAGAATTAATGGTTTTTGACATATGTTGACTTTGACGGTCAAAACCGTAACATCGAAACTCTAGAATTGGTACGATATCTTGTAGTTTTTCCGGCAAAACATGTGATAACTACATACACTTGTGGCAACAAAAATATTAGACGCAAGTATTAAATGTGAGCAAGTGAATGAATACATTATTAATTAATGGTCATTTGAATATTTGTTAAGTTGAATTCAAAAGTCCAATAAGGCCAGTTTTCTCCTTTTTTTTTCTTCTTTCTTCACTCTCTTTCTTTGACTTATGATTTATCAATCGAAGTGTGAAGTTGGGAACGGGTAGGGTAGGCACTTTTATGGTTTTCTTTTCTTATGACTAGTTGCGTTCATGCCGCCCGATGGGCGGCGGCGGTTTCTGGATGCGTAAATAAAACAAATAAGAAAACATTAAAAAATCAGGGGCCAAAAACGCTAAAAACCAAAATGTTTAATGTCGTACATGTGTGTACTCTCATAAAAATGTTGGCGCCTTGTGATTTGTTTGCTCTCATAAAGCACAAATGATCCCAAAAAAAAAATGTTAACAGAAGAACATGGGAGAATAAAAACTAAATCCAAAATAAGAAAACATTAAAAAACCAGGGCCCAAAAGCGCCAAAAACCAAAATTTTTATTTCCCAAAAAAAAAATATGGTAACAAAAGAACATGGGAAAACAAAAAATAAATCCAAAATAAGAAAACATTAAAAACGCTAAAAACCAAAATGTTTATTAAAAAAAAAAATCAACTTCAAAAGTTAATGATAGGGACCATTTTTGTAAATTTTTTTAACGACAGGGACCATTTTTGTATTTTTTTTTTTAACGTAACGGAGACCACTTTTAACGACAAGGACGATTTTTGTAATGTCCGGTGTTACTGTTCACACCGACCTTTTTGCTACTCAGAGCCGCCCTCCAGCTTTAATAAAGGAAGTAATGTGGTATGGTTAAATAAAATTAATACTTTTTTCGTTTTATTTGTGTTATTCATCTTGTTATATTTGTATGCTTTAAAATAGTTATTTATTTTTATAAAAAAAATTAAACAATTTTATTAATTGCACATATCTTAATTTCCATGCCCTTTATTTTTCCCTAAAATAGGTGTCCACTCTCATAAGTAGCATATCAACTTTATCATTTTATTCTTAATATATTTTTTCCGCAAAAATGATTCCTATGAGCAATGTTTTAAAAACCGGATTTTTTATCGAACCGGCCAGTCAACCGCGCACGGTCGAACCGGTCGGACCGGTTGAACCGGCCGGTTCAACCGTTTGGTATTTTTTTTTCTTTTTCTTTTTAAAATGTTACTAAACTTGTTACAATCCATTCAAAAATAATACAAAATATTGATAATCCACAGAAAATATGTGTTTTAATGTTTACAAACAACTAAAAATAAGATTAAAATATACAAATCATCATAAAAAAAAAAACCGGTTGAACCGGACCGGTCGAACCGGAAAACCGGCCTGTTCGAACCTTTGAACAGCACCGCAAAAAAACCGGGTTTAAAAAACCGGCCCCCTAACCGCGAACCGGTCCGACCGGTTGAACCGGCCGGTCCGGTCCGGTTTTTAAAACATTGCCTATGAGTGTGCAAAGGGCAAGGATAATATTGCCCATCTTCCTACTATCAAATGGAATAATTAAACATCTCCAAAAACTTTGTATTTTTTTCAACAACACACTTGCTTTGGGATGGCGGAGTACTTTATTTGTTTGTGTATTTTAGGAACCCGGAAAAGGGGGGGGGGGGTATAAGATGATTATCTAATGCATCCTTATTCATTTGAGAGAGTTATCGGGTCCATATTGATACTAATTCATAATATAAAATGTTGCATACTAAACATATAAACAGAGAAGTTTTTTCTGTTCATGTTATCCAGGAATAAGTCCTTGACTCAGATGTATTCAGTCTAACTAAGTATTTCTGTGACCATTTCTGAATAATTTATCTGCATTCTAAGATGTTTACCTAGGAAGGGTTCGTTTTAAATAATAAAAGAAGAATTGTATTATTGAGATTTATCATAAGTAGGATCGCATATGTTTATTTATAATAGAACATATCTTACGGGAAAAAGCAACATAACCCTAACCCTAATGGCTAATGGGCCATAAACGCACAATTGGGCATGGGCCAATTAACCTAACCATAAACCATCTAATACTAGTCTCCTTGTAGTTTAAACGGGAGGATTCTGAACAAACCAACGGGATGAAATGAGTTATGAAAGACAAGTTTAGTTGATTGATGGTCACTCAACATACTTTAGGTGTATTATGATTGGTGAAGCTTTGTGTGATAGAGTTTATGAGTTTAATTAATATGAAAAAAGGTTATTTAACCGACAATTATATATAAGGCGGAAACAAATAAACAGGAATCCCTCCTAATCATTAACGAGTAGACGATGACCGAAGGATAATAATTTTCTAGTGTGTTGTACATAAAGCTCTAATATCATATTAAATAATGAAAGAAATAATCGCATTATTGATTGATTTATCATTCTCATATACATAAGTAGGACCGGATGTCTATTTATAATTGAAAATAGCTTATGAAAAAAGCAACATAACCCTAACCCTAAACCTAAACCTAAACCTAAACCTAATGGACCATAAGCCCTCAATTGAGCATGGGTCAACTAACCTAACTATCTAATAGTTAAATTTACACATTTTTATTTTCATATGTATGAAACTTTAAAACTTGTCTTTTACATGAATTAACATCCAAAACTTATTGTTGTATGTGTACCATTTGTCGTTCTTATCATGTCATTGGCTCTTTTAATGATGAGACGAACATAGTCCTCACACCAGGTGTCACATAGTTTACGTGGTCTTACTAATGCCGAGACAACCATATCTTTTAAGCCTTAAATCTTAAATCCTAACAAGATATTTGTTTTCTCAACAAAAAAAAAAAATAAAAAAAATGTAAATGTTAACAAAATTCTAAAATAATATATATGATCTTTATGCTCTTGCTTTTAACTAGCCTTATGTTGGGTCTTTGGATGTTCGCAACTTGACATCTGAGATTGGGGTTGTCAATATTTGACCTAACCCGAAACCCGACCTGAAACTGACCTGAAAAAACGGGTTAGGGTTGTGAAATTTTGACCCATCAACCTGTTAACCCACCAACTTGCTAACCTGCCAACCTGATTTTTTTTGGGGTCGGTTCGGGGTTCACCCTTCGGGTTAACAAGTCAACTCGTTAAACTGAAAATATTTTAAATTTATATAATTTTTTTTAATAGGTCGGACCATCAACCTATTTGACGTGACAACCACAACCCATTTGACCTGAAATCAACCCGTCAACCCATTTGACCCACCAACCCATTTGACCAGCCAACTCTCAACTCAACCCGTCAACCCGATTTTTCCCGGGTTGGTGGGTTGGGTTCGGGTTAGCAGATTTGGGTTGAGATTTTCTACCCGATTTTGATATCAGGTCGGGTTCGGGTTGGGTATTTTAACCTGCCAACCCGCCAACCCATTGACACCCTTATCGACCGAGATTATACCACTGTAGGGTTAGCTCATTTGATAAAGAATCTTGACTCTTGGGGTGAAGTCCAAGGTTCAATCCTTAGCATACGATAGTTTAGGATTATTGGGATAGTTTAAAAGGAGAGCAGATTTTACGTTAAAAGAAATGGTATAAGGAGATTTGAATTCATGACTTTTTTGTAGCAAAGTTTTTACATTGTGTGGTAATGTTATATTTTTGCTCACGGTAGGTGTACGGCTCCAACGGCTCGAACTCGACCTCCGCCGTTTGGTTGACTACGTATTGATTTGGATGCATTTGTCGAGGAGGCGGAGGATAATTGTATGCATAAGGTTGAGTATAGTAAGGATCGACCACCGGTGGTGCGGGACGATAGTACGGTTCGGGCATTGGTTGCGTTTGAGGTTGGCGCCGACCCATTTGTGGTCGGGAGCCCCGTCCACGACCGGTTTTAGCAACCCCTTTTAACTTTCTTGGATCCATGGTGGTTTGAATTTGATAATCTAAAAGGAAGAAAAGAAAAGGAGGAGTTGGTGTGATTTGTTTGTTAAAAATGTATGTATTTATAGATAAAAAAAGAAAAGGAAATTTTTTTTTTTTACATTTTTAGTCCCTGAAACGGCTAGTTCCAGGGCAGGCACGTTTTTACATTTTTAGTCCCTTTTAACGGCTAGTAGGTAACGGCTAGTTGAAACAAGTTTTTTTTTTTTCATTTATAACCCCAGCCCCCCAAATGTTACACCATTGGTCCCTGTTTCGCCGGCTTGGTCACAGGGCTCAAAGCCCGTTGTTCAGCCCGTTAAACCCAACCCGTCGGGGGCGGGACGGTGTACACCGGCGGTTTGGGCATACCCGGCGGCTACCCGGTGTGACTCCTTCTCCCCTAATCAAATTCTTTTATGGTATGCTCATGATGGATAAAATGTAGTAAATGAGTTGTTCAATACTCAATGAGAGTGTATTTACTTCTCTTTTCAAGTTCCTTTTATGCCTTACATACAAGTCAGCTACTAAAGGTTTGAATTCATGTATTATTATTTTGTTGATCAAGTAAAATATTAAAAGCGATTCCAGCTTTAGTTGGGTGGTATTGTGGTAGGACTTTTGCTTCTTAAGAAAAAGACCGGGTTTCAATTCACGACATAGATGGATTTAGTAATATAATGGGATAGTTTAAAAATGGAAGTAAAAATAATATACATTCGTCGTTAAAATAATAATAAAATACTAAAGGTTTGATTATTTGAACATAGAAATCTTTCAAGCGTGCGGAAGATTTAATACTTTAAAATTTTAAGTCTCATAGGGACTAACAATTTTTTACTCTTTTTTTTTTAAACTTCTTTTTTGGTTTAAATCAATATCAATGTTAAAGTACAATATTTATAATTTTCTAATGGTCTTGCCTCTGGAGCCGCTACGCTGTGCGATAAGCTCGAGCGACCTGGCTATGTGCAGGGTCGAGCTAAGTTTAATCTTCACCTTTAAAAATAAGAAAAGAAAAAAAAGAAAAGGCGATACCTTTTTTATATTCAATTGATAACAACACGTTTGTGTATTTTATTGATAACAACAAATTCTGTTACATGGTTAATATGTTCGTTATATAAACAATTACCACAACCTACTAGCAATTAACACAAAAGTAGGGATGATAATGTTTGACACGGATATCTTAACATGACACGACACGACACAACACAAAGTTAACAGGTTTTGTGTTTGAGCTTAACATGTTTCGTGTTGTTAACAGGTCAACACCCCTTATGACGCAATTAGCTTAACAAGTTTCAATTTTACACAATTTTGTTTTTAACCATGTAAAATACACAGACTTTCTTACATGGTTTTTATAATCAACTGTGTTAAAATTTTTGAATCCACTTTCTTACATGGTTGAATATTTTGAACCGTGTCAAAAATTTTGTTTTTTACATTTTACATAGTTTTATTATTAACCGTGTAAAATAAATATAGACTAATATCCATTTTTGTAGTAGTGACACGATAAGACACGTTAACAGGTTTTGTGTCATTAACAGGTCAACCGGTCGAAATTGTTCTTAATGAATGTCATGATTTGAATTTTATTAAAGTATATTATGTATTAGTTAAGGCTCCTATGAACTTTTGTTTCGTTAAAGATTATTATGTACATTAAAGGTGTTATTATGAACTTTTATGGACTTTTGTTTCCAATTTTACTTTAGGACACAAAATGTCTATTAACAGGTATTATCGTGTAACCTGTTAGTTATCGTGTCGTTTCCGTGTGTGAAAAAATGATATGATTAGGTATCATGTCGTGTTTGTGTCCAACCCATATAAATGTCGTGTTTTATCGTGTTGTGTCTAATACAACAACTAATTACACCAAGAAAAAAATCCAAAAGATGGCAAAATTAAAAAATCTAAGGAAAAAAAAATAATCCAAAATGGGCAAAATTAAAAAAATCCGTAGTAAAAAATAAAAATGCATTAAAAAAATTTAAAAATCCATTTCAAAATTTAAATTTAGTTGGGTACCCCCCCCCCCCCCCCCCTCCCCTTTTGGGTACCGCCCTTGCCTATCAATACACCACAAATCCTTAAAAACATACTAATGCACGGTATAAGATTTTATCGAGCTAGAAATAAATGCTATATTCATATATGTAACTTGTACGTATCGTAGCCCCCTATATTCGAGACAGAAGACTGCTCTTTTGACTTACGAAGAATGACGATCAACAAGGATGCGAACTTTCAAAGTGTCCCACGTAATTTCCTTAAAAAATTATGGTTTCACGGAGAAAAAAAACTTTTAGATCGAGGTGACAAAAGTTGCCTCAAAAAAGAAAACCACTCCCCAAAAACTTTTTGCGGCGGCCATAAGGGACACAGCAAAATCCTTGTATCAAAAGGATTTTAGGGGACATTTTAAAATAATTAAAAATAAATAAATTAGTATTATTCCAGGTGACGAAAAGGTTATATGCGGCCACACTCGTCCCCCCAAAAACCCATAGTCAAAAATGTTGTAGTTAAAAGTCAAAAAGTGTTTTTTTTTCTTCCTGTTGTGGGCCTTTTGCGGCGACAAGCCATCGCCCCAAAAGATTTTCGTCTTATAAACTCAAAATTCTTGTAGTGGTGGTTGTCTTCTCTTGATCATCCTTGATTGAAGAAGAGCATCCTTTGAATTAATTAACAAGTTTCTTTATCAATGTGATCCCATATTTGATTTGATGAATTAAAAATAAATACTCTAACACGAGTTGTGTCTGGGTCAGTTATATTCTATAAATATGTATATCCAAGTGCACGAGGGATTCCATATAAACTATTCAAATTTAGTAAACGATTGCTTCTGAATTGGAGACATTATAATCTGTCAAGATCCTAGTTTTATGCTGAAATCTAAATAACTGTTGTTTATTTTATTTTCGTGTTGTATCATCCTCTAAGTTTAATGCAACTCGTGCATTTGTGTGCGCGCGTGTGCGCGCATTTGGACAAGCTGGTGCGATTCGCACGCCCAGGTCACGCACGTGGATGTTGGTAGTTAAGATATACTAATCTGAATGAGTTGTATTGTCGGCACATTGCTGGCTGGCATGTGAATTATTGGAAATCGGATATATGTTAATCTCAATGAGTTGTATGTCCAGATATTGCTGGGAATCATTAACTCATACAGAATCACAATGAATAGGGATTAGTACCTAAGAATGTAATGCCACTATACACGAATGTTTATGTTGTGTAATGAATTACTCAAATGTTTATTGTATGTAAAGAACTTTCAAATTCTGGTTATTGGATGTACCGGGGTATATGTGGCAACCATATAAGCTGTCACTTGTAAGTTTTTGATTGGTCGGGTACATCCAATAACCGGGATTTTAAAGTTCATTACATACAATAAACATCCGAGTCGTTCATGACACAACATATATAAACATTCGTGTATAGTTCATTACATTCCCAGGTACTAATCCCCAATGAATATTGGCCACCTAGGCACCCGATCCTTACCTTATATAACCAGTTTATACTCAAAGGAAAAATAATAAGCTCAAATCACATTTTCAGCTATTGATCAGTTAATATAAACTAACTAAATGGCTTCTATTTCATCAAACACAAAGAACAGTTGCCATACCCGATCCATCAGCTTACCGTCAACATTACACAAGCCATCCCTATTCGATAAGTTCCAAGAAGCCACCACATCTAGTTCTTCTTCTTCTTCATCATCAATTATAAGCCACAAAATAAATGGGCTTAATGATATGTTTGAATCTATTGAGACGTTGCTGACGCTTTCAAGCACTCAACGATTCTTAGGTGATGGATGCCACAAAGAAGAAATGAATGATTTGTTAGATGAACTTCTGGTACTTTTGGATCTTTGTAGCACCACCAAGGATGCCTTGTACATGTCTAATGATGCTGTCAAAGAACTTCAGTCAGTTTTTCGACGGAAAAGAGGTGATAGTGATGGGTTGACTTCCTCGGTTAGGCAATATCTATCCCAGAGGAAAAATGTTAGGAATCTCACTCAAAAGGCAATATCACGATTGAAAAAACAAGCCCATTCGCCCATCAAGCAAAAAGGAACTACATCTGACATCAATCTACTTAAGGATGTGAGACCGAATACATTAATGATCTTTGAATCCTTGTTGACCTTCATTCTTGGATCATCTTCACTAGCAAAGCCTATGGTATGGTTTTCAGTGTCAAAAAAATTGTGCAATAAACGCGTGGCGCAGTGCAATCAAATGGTTGAAAAGGATGAAATGAAGAAGGTGGATGACGAAATAATCGCTCTCTTCAGCCACAAGGATACAAATAAACGCATCTTTGATGTTGAGATTATATATAAAAGCTTATCTGAATTGGAGTTTAGCCTCCAAAATCTACATGAACATGTAGAATGCGTCTTCAGACATTTGATCAAAACTAGAGTGTGTCTTCTAAACAAGTTCACCTGCTAGCAATTAGCAAACATTCAGCAAGAACTACATATGATGTAGTAGTTTTTTGATACATATATTCTTGTAGATTACATTTTGGTAAATATACGAATATAGGTGTAAATATCATGAACAAAAGTGTATACAACATATGTCTAATTGATTAACAATGGACTTCCATTCATACGTAATCTGTCCAATTGATTCTTGATACTTCGCGTTCCGTAGACATTTTAGTCTTGATCTACAAGACAAATTCAGAATTGTCGTGATACTCTACTCTAATACCAATTGTTGTCAATCCATCAATAGATGGAGTGATATCCATTACCAATGCAGCTTGGGCCCACATGTGAATCCTTGGGATACCCAAATCACGTGGGTATTAAGTGAAGGTATTTCACCCACATTAAAAACCTTACGGGAGGTCATGACGGGGATCCAATATGGTTCCGGGGACAGGGTGCCCTCCTTTATTCTTTTTTTTTTAAGATCAAAGATTCACGAACAAATAACAAATAGATAAATAATCTTGACAGCAATTCGTTGTATATACTTAAATCACCATGTTAATTAATGTTGATTACATAAATTGTAAATATAGCCACCGATTTGGTGGTGGTGGTGACTGTTGCGAAGAGGCGCAACCCTAAAATGACACCCATTCAAGAATCGGTTTCCATGTACATGTGAATATGGAAGTTATTCACTTTAGGGTATGATAGACTATATACCCCTTTGACCTTACATACTTTCATATTTAACTAAAACAATGTTTAAACTAATGACACAATAGCTCCTTGGACTTAACGGATTGGTACTTGAGGTTTTCCCAGAATGAATTTTCCTTAGAATTGGAGTTGGGTATATGAAGAACCAATGATTACGAGCCCAAGTTTGCCGTTCAAAAAAAAAAAAAAAAAAGATCAGCAAGATTAATATCACAGTGATTAATTACAAGCCTTAGGTGTCGTAAGTTAGCAAAAGTCTCTTATGACGATCAACAAGGATGCAAACACTGTCAAATGTTCAGATTAATTATCAATAGATGGATTGATACTTGGGGGACTTGAGATTTAAAAGTCTTGAGTTCAAATCTTGGTATAAGCAAAATGCTTCCAGGAGACAAGGGTTTCCCCTGGAATTGGATTTGGGTATGCTAACAGGCAATGCCGTTGAGCCCAAATTTGCCATTCAAAAAAAAAACGTTGCTTAAATATCATTTCTTAGCTGGTAGACGATCACCTAGTTTAAATTAATAAAAGGTTGTCTCTATCAATATGATCCGGTTTTTGATTCGATAAAATTGCTATAAATACTCTGACACACAGGTTGCATCTATATACAAAACCGCGCACGAGTGGTTCCTTAAATTAATCAGATTTAGTAAATGGTTGCTTCTGAATTAAAGACATTATGATCTGTTCAATTAAGGAAGAATCTTCATCTGCCATGTTCCTAGTTTTATGCTGAAGCCTGAAATAACTTTGGCTTGTCTTTAGGCGGAAAAAAATGCCTTCAACTCTTGAAGCACATATAGAGGCAGTTTTAGACTTTTAGTTCACCTTTGGCTTGTCTTTAGGCTTGTCTTTATCACATGCAAAAACGTCCTTGCCTAACAGGACAAAAGTTTGAGGATTTGCGCATTGTTTCGGTCGGACCGGTGCGCGGTCAAGATGCCGGTTTTTTAAAGCCGCTTTTTTAGCGGTCCAGTTCAATGGTTCGAACTGACTGGTTTTTCCGGTTTTGGCCGGTTCAACCGGTTTGTATTTTATTATTTTTTTAATTTTTATTATGATGTGTATACTTTAATGTTATTTTTAGTTGTTTGTGAACATTAAAACATATATTTTCTTTGAATTATAAAAATTTGGTATTATTTTTGAATAAATTATAACAAGTTTAGTAGCATTTTTTTATTAAAAAAAAAGAAAAAAATACCAAACGGTTCGGTTCAACCGGTTCGACCGTTCGCGGTTGACAGGCCGGTTCGACGAAAAATCTGGTTTTTAAAACATTGCTCGGAATCATTTACTCAAGCCGAATCAAATTAAATAAACATTGGCCACTCTATCCCTAGCGACCGTATATCATAGATGACGGCTACAAGAAAAGACGGCTTTGGCCACCACGTTTGTATATATATTATGTATGTACAACCTCCTAATATGCTAAGACTATTTCTTCGATATATTGTGTTTATGATGATTATGTTCAATCATGAAGTGACCTAGTTAAACTACATTCTTATGAACTCAATGAAAATATGATGCCGGCCGAAGGGTTAGTCGGAAGGACATTCTACGACTTCACCCGAATTGTTTATGTTTCTTCTTGCGAAGTCTTCAACTCGAGAACCATTTGCATTCTCGCTGTATTGTGCTAAAGAAACGTTGTGTTCTTCTTTACTGGATTCTTCCTTCACTATAACTTTTGACTCGTTATTGCTTTTGTTTGCTTGAACATCATGGTTATTCTGTTCACTTTGATGTTGAATTATATTTTCACTTTCACTTTGATATTGAATTTCACTTTGACTACTTGAATCTTCACATATGCAAGCAACTGGATTTTCATGGAACTCGCCCTTTCCGGGCTTAGACTCGTTTGGTCGTCCCATGAATCCTATCTGGTGAGTTCTAACCCTTGAGGCGAATTCTTCCCATGTCATGTTACCACGATCCAAAAACAATTGATAAAGTTTCTTGGCGTTTGGTCTGATTGTTGGCTTGCACCCAAAATATCTCCTGGATGATAGAATGTATGAAACCACAGAAATCTTGGAAAGTGAAATTCACATAACTTCTTTTAGTATTATCATACCTTCTTCCAGCTAACATTTTAGCCATGTTGCCATTGTTGTTGGTCACAAAAACATCGCTTTCATTACAAACGATGAAATCTAAAGCAGCCATACGTGAAGAATATGACGCAAATGGTGCTAACTCTTCCTTAGTTGCAAGAGTGTCCTTAGAATGAAAATTTGGAAAAAGTTGTTTCAAAGGCAATAATGTGTTTTCACCTCCGTAGACTTCACCAGATGCGACATATATGTGAACGTCCTCCCCATATCCTAACGCTCTTAGCAAAAGCCCGACTTCCTCTGGTGTCAAGGGACATTTCCCTTGCCTTCGTTCTTTATCTGGGTTTCGTTTCTGTATACAAATGTAATAATTCAATGTGTCAAACTCTGTATACATACTTACATTCGTCTGCATACATAGTACTACCGAATGTGCTTACAGGTAACGTTTCCCATCTCGTTCGTATTTGTTCCAGTTCTCCCCTTTCCTTGTCTCCACCACCAAAGTAGCATCCGGAGAATGCAAGCATATCAGATTCAAATCTGTTGTTATTTATAAAGGATTAAGCATGTAGCATTCTAGCTGCAGAAGGGGAATTTGGCCAATTGGCCCAAACTCGTTATACTTCAAACAATTCATATATATTATTTTAGAGTTTTGTCATATACTTTTTAAATTTTTGTAATAGGACTATTACTATTTTACTTGTCATTTTTAAAAGGGTAGTTCACGACACATTTTTGTCATCCACAACATGTACATGCAAGTTACTGCATAATGTATAACTGCTTAGCAGGAATTGTTGTAGATGGCAAAAATATGTTCTGAGTTTATCACTACCCTTTTTTAAAATGTGGGCTCAAAATGGAACCAAACATACCTTTCATTCAAATAGAAAAAGCAAGAAGTAAATTTAAAAGTTTAGCAGAGATTCATAGGCTCATCCGGTTAACCATGCATAATGACTCCAGCCAATAAGTCAAGAGTTAAGATACTTGACTCGGTTAGAACAAGAAATGTATGTTAGAGGCTCCCTATGGTTGTGTCACTTCCGCTTCAGTTTCATCATTTCAGCTCCACCTCATCACTTTTAAAACTGATTTGAAACTGACACAACACTGCAACAATACCTCTACACTTCCTTATCGCTTTTTTATCACTTTATTAACTAACCATTTATTAAATTAAAAAAGAAAAAAAAAAGAAATGAGTGGCTACCAATGGTTCGGGACCCACTCCACATTCTCTCTGTTCTTCTCTCCTTTTCAGAAAATCAACAAAAGGCAAAGAATTGCAAAACCGATTAGGGCATGCCTATGGTGTTAATTTAGTTTTGCAAAGTGAAGAACAAACTAACACGACTATAGGGATGCCTTTTATTTTGTAGAAAATGAACAATAGATTGATATTTTATAAATAACTCTTTGATTCAAGAGTTCCTTAAACAAATTTGTATAGTTCACTCGTCTTAACATAACTAATTACCAAAAGACTATAGTTCGCTTGATGGGATCAAAGGTAATAATAAGTTAACTTGTGTGTTCAAGTCCCGTTTAAAACATGTGTATATAATTAAAAGGAGTGATATTCGTACCATGAATTTTGATAAATTTATCACTCTACCCAAACTTTATAACACACTGTACAAATATTAATGCCCAGCTTTGATAAATTAATCAATATCTTTGATATGACACCGGACCCGTTTGTTTATGAGAAAAGCCCACTACCACGGCACCACCTTATTCATAAGCCCAATCAGATAAACAGACTTAAACAAAAACAGTCAAGAGGCCCAAAACTCAACTCCTGCGAATCATCTAATGGTTTTTCTTTGAAAAAACTCTTTGTCCCCCTCCTTTCCTCCAACATGAAAATACAAAAAACCAACATTCACTATAATCATTCAAGAATCAAAATGTTCGCTTCCCTTCGGCTCATTGATGAAATTAATGGCATCTCATGTCCGACCCTCAAGAAGATCAAACGAACCTCTAAACTACTGTTTGCGTGCCAATAACCCACAGTTGCAGTGGTGAGACACCCAAGTTTTACCCATAAGGCGGAGTTTCAATCATTGGCTAGGCCACTGTGGGGTTTTTCCTGGAATTTGTGCATCTTGGTGGGTTTGGGCTTCCATTCTGCTGGAATAGTGGCCAGCTGTAGGCTTCGGCCCACGATAGTGGTAGCCTTTGGTCATTGGGTTATCCCGGATAGAAATCCGGGTTTCGTGTTTGTTGGGCATTAAAAAAAAAACATTGTCTGCCTCGATCTCCTAACATTCCCGCCTACACATCTTTATCAAATTCAGAATCCAAAATCTTAAGATTTAACACCCGAAACATGAAAACCACAAACCAATCACAAACCTCATCACAATCAATCAATGATGAAACTCACAAAAAAGATTGAGCTAGGATGCCAAATTGGACACGAACTTAATGGACATGATTCACTCATTGCGAACATTGTGATGAATAAAGGTGAATATAATGAAAATGGTAAATGGATGGAAACCCTCTGGTCCCATTTACCATCTTGGTACCCAGAGCGTATACCGCATAAAACTCATGTCCGGTAAGTCACCATCCAGGAACGCTCAAAAAATCAAATGGTTTCGGAGAATTTGCCAAGAAAATAAAATATGCTTCATGGTATACAAGAAACCAAACTAAGAAAGGAAAACAGAACCCAACGTTTAGTTATAGAAAACTTTTTCTAATTTTCCATTTTTAATTCTCAAGAAAATGAAAGTGTTTTTTTTAATTTATTTAGAATTAAAACCCTTAAAAATTTTGAAAATGCATTTAGATGTCAAATAAAAAACACGAGTATTCTATTTCTAAAATGAAAAATAGTTAGAAAACAATAAAAATGAATTTTACAAAGCAAATTATAAAGTAAGAAATTGAGAGTTTTCTGTTTTCATGTAAAATGTTTTTGGGAAACCACATTTGAACACGTCTTCTTCAATAACGACAAGCCTAACAGTGCTAAAGCGTTTGATCAGATTATGGTTTCGTCTTTTAATAGGATTTTTAAGTTTTAACAGAAGTAAACGTTTTAGTATTAGTTGGACTGATTGGATTTGTACTCCCTTCATGTAATTACTCTTCATTTGGGACATTTGATTCCAAAAAACTTGCTAGATTATCTGATGAAATTTCTGTTGCTGTTCAAAAAAAAGAACTTTATACCTCAAATGTAGAGCAATATAACGCTCACTTTTCATCCTCATTCTTTCGACCAACTTTCTGCCCATGTCGCGAATTGGATCTGTATATCTCAACGCATGATAATTGGCTCGACATCTCAGCTTCTGTAGATCAGTATCTAACACATTGGACAGCCTATAATCATATTTTGTAAGCATAACAACCTGCAACACATTGCAAACTCGATCATAATCAATTTCACTTACACGAAGGCCTAAATGCATCATATCGAACCTTTTTCTTTTCTAAAAGAGGTAGGACACGAGATTCATAGCATTCCACATCGCACTTACGGGGTACGCGTGTTTGATATGGATGAAAGAGTCGTCCATCCATCTCTGGAAGCTCTTTTACGATGCGCACGTCTTTTGATAGATACGATATGAACCAGTCAACATCAAAAATGTCGGAAAAGTTGCTACACAATGTGGAATATATTAAGTGATCATTTACCAATACAGGATATGATCGAAGGTAGCAAAAACCTCGAAGTATGAAGATAGTTTTTGGATGCCCACGTACCTTTGATCTTTCCAATATGATTTGTTATCTAATTGTGGAACCACTAATGTGGAGTTAAGTATGTAAGCTGCAACAACAGCATCGGTTATCTGCATTGGAGTTGAAAAATCAGTTGCACAAATGTGTGTATATATATAATGCTATGCAATAACAAGTAACTTTAACATACATGTACTTTTTATTTTAGTTGACATATTTTGGTTTTCGCATAATAGCAAAAGAATCACATATTCGTTTTCTTGCCACCAGACCACCAGTTGACCAAATTGTAGCTCAAACCATGTGATTTCTTATTTGGTAGGAGGGAATTATAAAAAATGAGAAACGTAATAAAAAATAAAAATAGTAGAAAAAAGAATTAGTATTTAAAAAAGAATATATTTCGTTATTTGTACATCCGTTGTTTGGTAAACAGAATGAACATAACGAATTAATTTCTTTGGATTTGGTACAAAGTCATTCCTAATTATTATTTTTCTTAAACTTGACATTTTTTTTGCTATGACTTGATATCACGTTTCCTAATTTCAAGCTAGTAAGAAGAAATTTTGATGACATCATCAAAATAATTGCTTCATTAATTTCTGGTCTGGAAATTTGCACGGTTTATGGAAAACTACCTAAAGCGACCCAAGGCCTGTGCCAATAACCAAATCCTCACCCCAAATCCTCCCCATCCTCATTTCTTTAGTGTCACGACCAAATCCTCACCATCCTTGAAATGACGTCCTCGGCGTCATCTAGTGTCACGACCAAATCCTCAGTGTCGTCCTCCTTTGGCTTCTCCATGGAGACGGCGAGGAAGGCTACTTTGGTGGGCCCGAATTTGCTTTTTGAATTGCAACGGCTATGAGGAGCGTCCCTTTCTTTATTTTATTTTTTTTGTTTTTTTCCTTTCAAACATCTCTATCTCTATATAATATATATACACACATTTAATCATACAATACATCCTAACAAAACACAACACACTCTTCACACAACACACTCCACTACACTCAATTTAAATTTATCAAATATTTACTACAATGTCGGAGGAGAATTACAATAAGTTAGTAGAGGCGTATAAGAGAGTCTCTCATGTTTTCAATCCGGAAATAAT
>JAOEHQ010007123.1:0-17372 GCA_025447715.1 Asclepias incarnata
ATTCCAAATATATCATTAAATATTTAACTACACCAAAATCTTGTATAAAATTTTGGGTGTTTTCGTCCCCCCCCCCCCCCCCTCAAAAAAAAGGAAAACCAATTTGAGCCGGGTCTGGGTCACCGGTTCAACCAGCCAGGTCTTTGAAAACGGGCCAAACCCAAAAAAACTGGGTGCCATTGAACTGGTCACCCGACCAGTACCGGCCGGGTTGACCCTGGTTTTAGAAAATTGCTCTTAAGTTATATACTGAGTTACCTAACAGACGGATTGTGTGGAGCAGATGCTGAAGGAAGGTTATTGCCATGAACCGAATTGGAAGAACCGGGTGCTGAGGAGGTGGAACCAGGAAGCATTGTTGGTACAGCACCTTGGTTCAGAGCTGGTAGCCCACCACTATGAGGACCTTGATAGCCAACTGGAAGACCATCTGGGCTTGATGAGATTGCTTCTAGTTGAAGAGGCCTTCATAGAAAATTTAGGCAGTGGGTATTAGGGATTCTTGAAAAGAAACAACGATAAGGATTAAACTAGAAAATCGCAGACAACTCACGTAAGTACATGCCCACCATTCAGGTTATTTGGGCAAACTTGAGAAAGAGCAAATGCATGAGAACTATGAGGCTGCTGCAACTGCTTTGGATCCTGATTATCATTCTTTGCAGATAAGAGAAAGAAAAAGAAGCAGATTAAGTGAAAACAGAAGTCAACATAAAACTAGCACTCTAGCAGTCGATATACTTGAAGCGTTAGACAATTAAAACACACATCATGACAAGTTCAACAAAAAAAATAATAAAGAGAAATAGTCAACCTGTGTCCTATAACGTTGTTTTTGTCCAATCACAATAATTTTCTCAAAATGAGATTTGAGAGTATCCTCTTCCATTGGTCCCTGCAACCGTTGAAATAATTGTCTGGCACTGCCCTGAATAAGATATATCAATATATAGTAGCAATGATTTAGCTCAATTGTAGAATCAAATAGGATAACTAGCAATTACAATAAAAACCAAGTTACATAAAATAAATATTGCCTCCGGAATGCCAGGTAAAGTAGATGGATAAGGTTGAGATGACCCTGAATCCTCAGCACTATCAGCACCATCACCAGTGTTCCGATCCATTAAAATTTTATGGCGCTCTTTGCATTCTTTAGACTTGCGGAAGATGCACTGCACAGATTGCAAAGATTAAATATTCATCTATGATTGACTACATTAGTTAAACAAGGTAGCAATTTCAATCCATTTACTTATGAATAGATCGATTCAGGTTGCTTTTTTTTTTATCTCAAATGGATCAAATAAAAAGGAGCTAAAAAGGGAATGCTACAACAGTAATGGAAGTTGTTCAATGTCTAATATTGCATACAACCTCATAAATCAAATCATCAAAGATTTAAAGTATTAAGGTAATAATATTAATTTTGTAATTCAAAATTTTCTCACTAACTATTCGTAATAGTACCAAAATATGTGTGCAGGTCAACCCAAGCCCACTGGTACCTTTCAAACCATCTAAAATGACCAGTCTTCACCTGGACCTGTTTTAGTTTTGACCGATCACCCAAACCCACCCATCTTCCGATATTTAGTACATAATGATTCCCGGTTACAGGGGGTGGTCAAAGAGACAGTTGGAACATATAATAACTGAAACTATAAATAAAGAACACACCCCACTGTAATCATGCAAATCAATCAAGTCCAACCGGAGTTTCCAAACAAACTAGTAAAAACATACAAATTACACTAACAAAAGGCTTGACAGTTCAACAAAAAACTACAAGAACCTTGGTACCCTGCATTTACCTTGAACTGCAAAGTGCTGTTAATAGCATCACTTATAAGCTCCCAGTTAGGACCCATATCATGCACCAGTACAACAAGGGCCTGAGAAAACAAGAACAATATTATGACATCTTACTAAGCACACGTAATCTCAACAACAAAAATAATTATACAAACACACACACGTATATATAATCTAGTGACAAACTGAAAAAGAAAGCAAAAAATCAACCTGATCTTCAAACAATGACCATGGACTTCCTGAACCTGGCTGCCCAACAGGGGTCTGCAGATGTGTTTAAAATTGTCATTCATGCACGGGAAATCTACAATATGATTGGAACGGGAAATCTAGAGTGTACTTAGAAGTATCAGAAACGCTAGACATAATACCTTGGGTGCTTTGACTTTCCGGCCGCGATCACGCACAAGTAATTTCATGAACTTATTTGGGTTGGACATATTACTCATTTGAGAAGCCACTGGAGAAGGAATGGGACCAGCCAAAAGAGTAAGATTTTCAGATAAATATCAAATGAATGTCTCATCAACGTATAACCCTTCATAGAAGTATTGTAAGATGACTAAAACGTAATTAAAAAAAACACATGATAAATTAAATCAGTTTTACGAAACCAATGGCACAAATGAGAAGCAAAAGAGCCATACCACTGCTGCCATTAGAGTCAAATTGATGTGTATCCAGTCTCCTTGAGTGATCCTTCTACATTTCCATGAATGTGGAAAATTTTAGATTACATGTATTAAAGAATTAATGGAAATATCAATCTGTGAATGAACATTGACACTATGACTAGTTAAAAATAGTTACTCTTTTGTGCCAAGTGACACACACACACAGAGACACACAGAAATTCTAACATTTCATCAAGCATATGGTTAGATTAAACCCTGTTTAAATGTTCAAGATTGAACGAAGTTGATTCGTGAATCAGTTCATTGTAGTAAGCATGATCGAGTTGATTACCCTATAGCTATGTAAACTTTTTCTCATATAATACAGAATGACATGAATTACTCACATGTTCTCAATTAGACACCCTTATATCACTTATAAATAGTGAGGATATGGCTATGCAAAACACTAGTTCTAAGAATGCTAAAATTTTACCTGGTCATTCTGGAAATTAGAATCAAGTTGCCATCGGTGCTCAAATGTGGATCCCTGCAACACCGTAACACAATCAGAGACAACAACTAAAAAGCAATAAGGCTCTAGTAAATGTTTACAAACCAAATGTTTTGCCTTCTTTTTCTTTTTAGGTCTATTTGAAACTTCCATGGAGTCAAAATGTAACTGCTTCTCATAGTCTCCCACTGATTCAACTTCCATATTGTTTGGCATTTGGGACCCTCCATGTAGAGTGCTTTGCTCATCCTGAAAGGAATTGTTATCGCCACTTGAAGCATCTGTTCTATTTGGTATCTGTATGTGTCCAGAAGTTCCAGCATTGAATGGACTTATAATCCTCTGTCTGGATGCAGTACGTACACGCTTCGTTGGAATTGCAACATTTAGATTGCTGCCATATCGTTTTCCACTTAAAACGGAAGGTTGAATTCCAACGGTCCTTTCAACAGATGGCATATATGGCACATCACCTCCCATCTCATATGATCTTGGACCATATAATGTGAACTTTTTCCTTCTTTTTTGAGTAGCATTTGTAGATTTGATGCCTTCAAAACCACCTGGCAGATAATATGTGCTTGTTTCTCCCTCGTCCTCTTCAAATGCATTATCTTGAGATATGAAATTTACATAAAGTTTAGAGTTTCAATGGATGAAATTGATATACAAGGTCATTTACAGCAAATCCATATTACCTGCAACAGCATCATACCCAGAAGTATCCACTTCCTCTTGCATGCTACTGCCAGTTCTCTAAAGAGAGTAGGAACATCATTAGTCAACCAAAGTCAAAAGGAAAAACATGGGTGAAATTCTAAATTCCCCAAATTTTTTAATATTTGAAATTCTAAATTCCAAAGACATAGGCTTACAGATTCCTTCCGAAGAAGCTAGACTTCGCTCTAACTACAATAACATAATATATTTTGAATATTTGACACACAATTACAAGACGTGTCAGATGTCAAATCTAAACCACCTAAATGCATAAGACAACATACATTACTTTATTACTATTCTCGCCATAAGCTTAATCAATTTATAATTGCGTCCGAGCCACATTCTAAAAAACCTATACAAGCCTTTGTAAATTTATCAAAAACATTTAACTGCTGACCGTTTCCATGTTTTATAACTTGACCTATTATACAACAATTAGAGATAAAGAGAGAGGAAGTTGAGGTGCCAGACTCAGTTCACTGTTCACCGCATGGACATTGCTTTTGGTGTTAGATTTTTTAAATTCATTCACCAACAAAGAGTACCCTTACTCTTTGAAATTAAAAGTTAAAAGCCAAATAAATGATTTAAAAAATCCTCTTATTTCCATCCAAAATGAAATGAATACTGGTTACATTGGAGTCGGTAAAAATTTTGCAAAAATGGCTGAGGAAGAGTCCGGAAACAGCCACAGGAATACCGGTTAGGGCGTGTACTCAGAGCCCAAAGAATAGGGGTCCCTCCCCATTCACCCATTTACAGAATAAATAGATAGAAAAATTAATCATGATACCATACCAAGTATTAACTGTTCTGCAAACTCTATTTTGCCATATTATTTGTTTTATCGTTATCCACTCATGCAGTCCAAAATCTACGTGTCTAATTTCCTTTTAGGTGATATCTCATCTTGTGTCCACTTTCTTGTGATTTGTTGTATTGCAACAATGCCTAAACTACCCTTATTTAAAAATATTGAAAACCCAAAAGGCCAATTTAAAGAACTTCACTAACACAGGATTGAAAGCTTCAAGACTACATACAAAGACATTATCTATATTAATGATTAGTTGATTACTCAACACACAGCAAAAGCTAAACCGAGAAGTCAGTTCACAACAGTAGTATTGTATCATTTGTTGAGAGGTTTCTACCTCGAATTGTTGCAAATGAGAATCAATAGCTTTTCTGTAGGCCTCGATTGCACCAGGTGGCACTGTATAAAAGAGGTTCTCCTGCATTACAGATGACCGGATTTTATATCGGACCAGTTAGATAGAGAAGTAAAGAGATTGCAAACAAGGTAAATACGCCAAACATTGTCATTTTGGTTGGATCTTTCATAGTGTCATTGTGTTTTTGTAGAAATTAGGGGTGTAGATTAGGTCATAACGGGACCGAACGAAACCAGAACTAACTGAAACTGAAAAATAGTGTAATTGAAAAGAGACCAATCTAAAACAGTTTGGTCCAAAACGAGGGTTTCCTAATATGAAAAGTATAAATAATAAATTAGGTTGTTTTAGATTGACAAAATGATTAATTTTTTAAGAAGACTGCATTGGTTCAGAATCCAGAACCAAGAGAGAACCAATATTTTGAAAAACTAAAAACGTAACTGAAAAGCAACTTTAAAAACTTTAGAACAGGGAATCAAACCAAATACAGCCATATCTAGTTCGAATTTTCAGTTACGGTGGCCCAAGTCACTTTTTGCACACCCGTAAGTGAAAAAGAGGCAGCTACATGTGGTGTAACAATGTTTCAACTTGATTTGCGAAGATACCAAGTTTTAGTACATACTTCTGTCAAGTTATCCTCCCATGAACAGTCTATGATGCCTAGATCAGATATGCTATCAGGAGGTGCAGGTGCTTGATTTGTGTGCCACTGAGCTTGAGAGCTATTATACTCCAGGAACCTCACCGCGTATCCCTTAATCCCATCTGCAATATCTTTCTTAAAGCATTCTGACTCCGATCCCTTGCATTCCGCCTATCATTATAACAATATAAGAGGCAGGAGATTTATGCATAATCTTAGCAATTTACTCAAACTTCATCACGTTGTGAAGTGTTTTATTTCAGAACCACGACCTTATCAACCAACAAGCATTGATACTTCCTAGTGTAGCTCGTAAATAAGTTATTATTCACAATAACAGTTTCAAACGTATTAAAAACCTGTATCATGTGCCAGAACTGCAAGACAGCTTCTGCCAAAGTGTGAGCCACTTCCTTATGCCTCAGCAGAAAGCTTTGTTGCTGGAATCTTAACCGCGAAGCATAAGCAACTCTCTGGGAAATTTGAGCAGCTGCAGTAACCTTCCAAAGGCGCTCCTATTTATAAAAAGGAAAGTGAGAATCAAAACGAACAATCGGACTCATAACTTGATAAGTTACAAATCAAATAATACATTATACTAAGTACGAAAAATTGATAGATGACTAGGTTGACCTTGCTCTGAATCAGCAAAAACAAACCTGTGCAAAATCATTAGCCAACCATGACATTTCCTCAAGGACAAAATCCCATTGTGATTTTAACCGTCTCTCTAATGGCAGCATTTTAACTGATAATTCAGCTATCCTCCTACGCTTTGCCTGTTTATTATAAAATCTCAAATCAGCTATTAAGAACACTTATATGGGGGGAAGTGATCAAATTCCTTCAGTTATAAAATACATTAAAATAAAGAAGCAACCTCTATAATGCGAGCCTCTTCTAAAACTGAGTCCTCATGCTCTCTGACTGCCAATTTCAAGTTTTCCTGAGAGCATGCATTTTGCTCTGAACTATCAGTAGCATGCCGAACGGACAATGCAGAATCCAGCAAGGGGGTCTCATTTAAACCCGTAGGTCTCCTATTGCAAGCATTTCCATCTTGAGAAATGAAATTGGGTTCCACGGAAATGCTTTGTTTTCTTTCTGCTTTTAAATCGGCGCAGTCATCCGAGTCAACTCCTTTGGCAGATTCCGGCCCTTTTATAACTTCTGCTTCTTTTCTGGCAGAGCCATCCACATTTCGAGTCGGATCAATGTTCAATTCATTCTTTTCTGCACCTGAATCATTACCTACCAAATTTTGCTCCCTTGGCCCAGTAGTACTAAGACCATTTCCATTACATTCATCAAAATGTTGACCGGTTTGGGTGCACGATGACTCAGCATCCAAGACCTTTTTGGGGTCAGGTATGATTTTTATCTCTTCTGTATTCCCAAAGCCATTAGGTGAATGTTTAGAATCTGTCAAAGGTACCTGCTCTATACCCCCTATAGATTCAGGTTCAATTAAAGCCTTCGTGGGTGGAGCTTCTAGATCATCAGATTTAATTGTCAGATCATGGTGATTCTCTTGTAAAGCATTAGCATCCAAAACAGCAGAATATGGACCACGTGCAGGGCCAAGGGATGATTCTACAGCTGGCACAACATCTAATTCATTTTCTATATGACTGGTAGAATTTTTAAGAGCCACACTAGCATTAGGACTTTTTGGGTTGGAGTTGGAATTTAACAAATAGTTCCGCTCCTGATTGTCTGCATCATGTGTTAATCCCTTAAAATCTCTGCTAGCATGTCGAGAAGGATCACGATTTGGCCGAGATCTAATCCTACGCTTATATGCTTTTTTAGGCAGTTCTAATACAGCAGACTCGCCTGATTCTTTGAATAGCATGAGATTATCAGCACTGTTGGGTTCACAGACTGAAGGGACCCCTAATCTACCACTACTCTCAACAGAATCTCCATGGGGTGAAGCAGTAATTGCAAAACTACCTTTTGTTTCACTACATCACCATAAGAAAATCATAATAAAATAAAAAATATCAATAATAATGATATTGATGCTGGAAAAGAAATAATCAATGCATTCATTAAACACTAGATACACACCTTGTCACAAACTGCTCAGGATGTCGATCTGTAAGTGATGTAGACTGGAAGCTAACTGACGCTGCCTTTCCAGGTTTTAAGTCTAACGGATCTCCACCCTGAAAATAACAAGCAATTGATCACTTAATTATCCTCAAAAAATGCTTTATAGCATAAAGATAAACATAATCCCATCTGCCTACTTTCTGTAGAAACTCTAATTCTCTTCTAAACTTCTCAGCGGCAGTGAATGTTTGCCTGCAATAAGAAATGATCCACCATTTTTCAGTTTGTTTGACAAAAATAAAATGATGAAAGCAAAAAATATGCAGTACACAGAGGAAAACCGCTAATACCTAAGTTCTGCTTGAGTTTTCTCAAGGTCTGATGATTGCTGCAAAGATGGTGTTGAAGAAATTCCAACTCCTCCCATGGAATTAAGCTCGGCATTGACTACAAGCACAAATCCTGAAGTACATCCATGCATACCCACTTAAAACACCTACAGCTGTGTTCCTGCCATTGATTCACAAACTAAATCAAATTACAAAGAAGCAATAGAGAATCACATAAAAAGAAAGGGATCATATAGATGTTGCCAACAAACACATGAAATAAAATGCTTATAAAACATACCAAAAAACAAAGACACATATGGTGACCTAATAAAAGTTGTTCATGCTGAATTAGCTGCAATGAAACTAGATGCAGTATTTAATTTTAACAATTTCTTTAGAGCAAAATTATTATATAAGATTTTGTTTGGATTGGAAAGATGAACAAGATACTAAAGTATAGGAATAAAAATTCAATTGATTAATAAAGAGTGACAATGCACATATTCAAGGCAGAGATCATAAGCAGTCCGGGTAATGAATAATATATGAATAACTACAATATCAATTAGATGCTTCCAGGGCCACAACTAAGCAATAATCAGTATGGACTAAAAATCAAAAACCGTCTACCCAAACATGTACAACAGTATTCAGGTTCATTAATATGGATACCTTAGAACCCATCACTAAACAAAATCCATTTTCTTCTTAAAGTAAACAAAAGGACACTATTTTGGATATATTAAACAGCTAGGTGAAGTAGTGCACACATTCCAATATTAAACCTAAACTTTGATGCAAGAAATTTCAGAAAGCAGCAGACAAGTATCAAACCATTTCGCTAGTAACAGGCATTCAACATTTTCCAGTACTACTAAGACTCGTCTATTGGTAACTACAAAATGACTAAATCCTTTTAATTAAATAGTCTTGGATACAATGTATATTGACACTCTTAACTGCGAATAGTTTATATCAGTATAAACCAAATTCATAGTCCATGGATAATGAATGATGACAAATACTGGCCTGCTACTTTTGAACAAACACAGTCATGATACCAAACATAGCCATCAAGCCTGTAGTTGATCACAAGAACTATGAAGGGAAACAGAAATGCATTACACATCTGACCAATAACCCATGAAAAAGTATAAAACATGATGACACTATGAAAGATATAAATCAACCTCTGTGCTATTTGTTTGCAGAATAAGTTTGAGCCATAAAGTTACTTGTGCCTGATGAACGAGTTTCATATGTATGATCATAAAGAATAAAAAGGAAATATTTTCTTTCCTAATGGAGTAATAGTTAAACACAAAACAATTAAAAAAAGGGGTATATCTTATTTATAGTATGCCACACGACATTCATTTTAAGACTAAAAAGTATGTTGTGTGAAAAAACAATGATTACAAAAATGAACCAGCATAGAAATAATCATTATTTACCAAAACCGTAGTATATTTATCACACGATCATGATTGCAAACGACAGTATCTAACACTTTCTCACAGTTAACACACGAGTTAAACTTCAGTTAAGCAGTCATACAGCTCCATTTCTTACTACATTTCATGCCTACTTACAATCACCATCACAAACACTCATAATCTCGACAAAAAAAATGCTCCATCAAAATACACTAATTCCACATTTCTGGCATGCATTCAATCGAAACACGACAATGAACAACACTGCAATTACATAACTACAAATACATTAACCTAAAATGAACTAAAACAAAAAAAATCCCAAAATTTCAAATTCTAGGGTTTACAAAAAAATAAAGACAATGATTTCATAAAATTCAAAAGAGAAATACCTGAATTACAACAATATCCAGCTTAGAAATGTTTCCCCTCACACTTTAACCTTTAATTTTGACCTAAAAATGATCAATTTTCCAAATTAATTTTGCCCTAGAAAATACAGGACATGATAAAAAGAATAATAGACTGAGTGTATATCTCTCTTTTGAAATTGTTTGCCCTAATTAGTTCGGATTTATAGATAGATAGATATATGAATGTTGGATATGTATGTATATAATATAATGTTTTGTTCTGGTTCGTCTTCAAGCTCGTTATGTTATTTGGTTCTTCTCTCTCTTGAAGGTTTCTCTCTCTAAGATTTGTAAAAACTATTTCGTCGTCTTCTTTCTCTGGGAGAGAGAGTAGTGGGCCGGACATGCAGACGTTCAATCAAGAGGCCTTTTTTTTCTATTTGGGCTTTTTGTTTGCCTTTTTGTTCTTCTTCAAAAAGAGTGAATCTTGAATTTATAATATAAATCACTTTTCTATGTCTATATAATCTTTTTATACAAAAATTTTAACCTACTGATATGGCTTTTGTATTAATAAATGTACATATGTATCTATCTAAATTTATATCTAGAGTTAATTACATATATGGTTTTTCTATTATAAGTATTTTACGGTTTCTCTAAATCGAGTGATTGTAGATTTAGTTCATACAATGTATATTTGGTTACTCTTTGACTCTTCCTTCAACGGTAGTCGAAAGTCTTTGTCAAAGAATAATCATAATCTCTATCAAAATCATGTTGGACACATAGTCAACCTTGAGACCTTTGTCTCAATCAAAATATCTTAAGGCTCTGCTAATTTAGTAATCTAAGGACCGTCAAAGATGTTGTCTACTAAAGAAAGTAGTGGTTTTGTCTTATGCTAAAAATGTAAGGCCAAATAGTATGCCATATTGCAAAATTGGTTCTCCCATGTAATATAGAAACACGAGGTCTCATTCCCCGACGATATGGGAGCCCTCCTTCTCCGAGATATCAAATTTGCCCAAACTTGGTGAATAATCCTCAAAACTGAGCCAGACAAAAGTTTTTCTTACGAGGTAGAAGGATTATATTCCTCCATGGCCACTTTTTTTTCAATATTCTTTTGCTTCATGAGGTATACGGTCCCAAGTTATTGCCCTTGAGTGAAAGAGTGCTCCGGAATATTTTCTTATGTATATAAATGCAACTGAACAACAAAAAGTATTGAAAATGATATGTCCTTCACTCCAAGCCTAAAGGTAACAAACCTTGGTTAAGTAAAACTAACTACAACTACTAGAGTATCAAGCACAAATGTGGAGAGGAACTCTAGATTTAGCTCCATATATTGTGGCTTCGAAATCCTAAAGAATCTTTTCCATGCTTTTGTTTGTAGAAAAGCTTTCATCTTGTCAATAGTCTCAAAATGTTTTAGAGTTTGCCAATCAAATAAAGACAACATATGCTCCTTCATCCGGAAGATATATCAGGCCATGTTATTAGGGTTGGTAAACTATATGTATGGGTGACTTGAGTTGAATATTATCCTTCTCAACTTTTTCTTAGGTCCAACAACCTGTTTGAGGGTCCACTTGGCCTTAGGATGGGAACCAATGATTCTCTAGACATTTAATTTCAACAATGTATACATATATATGACACAAATAAAATTATAATAGCATTTCTTTTCTTTTTTCATTTTCACATATATAATCGCCTTTGTTGATCTACTTTTAACTTTTTAACTTTTTTTGTTCATAGATGATAGATGTATGTTGAAAGATTTTAGTTTTTTATTTTACATCATTTTTGTATTAAAAAAATGCATATCTATCTATAGATATTCGGAGTTAACTAAGTTAAGTATGAGGTTTCTTTATCATATCCATCAACGGCGGAACTTGAACATCTTTATAGGAGGGGTCAAAATTTGATTCTCAATTCTTAAAGGGGGTCATAATAAAAAAAAAATAGTTCTAGAACAAGTATAAATTTAAAAAATTGCATTTAAATATAAAAATTTGTTAAGTACAAGCCAAATTTTTCGGGAGGACAACAATCCCCTCCTGCCCTTCATGTCTTTCGCCATTGATATCCACTTTTTGCGGATATCGCTATTTAGATTGGGTATTTACATGGGGAGGTGATTTTTCTAGTGCACTTTTTACTTCCCTTATTGCAATAGATTCTGTCATAACTTTGTTGCCCTTAATAATAATTTGTAACCCTAATCATTTGATTTCATACAACTCTTTTACTTTACATCTTTTCTTCGTTAAATCCTTGTCATCTTTTATTGGCACAAAAACACTTTTCACACAAGACATGTTACTTATTTTATCTCTTGTATAAAAAACAGTAAATGAGAATCAAGATCGTTATTAACATTCATTCTATTTGATTTCAATGAAAATGGGGGGGATAAAGTAGTAGAATGGGATAAAAGCAGTTGGACTGTCAAAAACTTTGGGAACGAAGGATAGAAAGAGAAACCACTAACAATATCTAAATTGAACGCAAACAAGTAAGAAAAAGGTGTTTCTTAAAGAAAGTAGCTAAGAATGGTGTGTAAAAAAGGACATGAATTGAACACACTCAATATGTTTGAACTATAAATTACATCAATACAAAAACAATGACATTAATTTTAGAGCTTTAACACCCAGAAACGATTAAATTCATTAACTTAGGGAGGCATTGAGAAAGGTGTGTGAAAAATTACAAAGTTTGACAGATATCAAAGCGTTTTTGTTTTTGGCATAATCAGGGTTTAAGCCTTTGTCAAATACCAAGACCCAACCTAAAAGTTTGTCTGAATAAAGGCATCATTTTCCCCTTTTGGTAGATTTCAGTTCACACTTGTGTTTATTAGAAATCGATAATAATCATTTATGGACTGATTTCACTCTACAAGTTTCCAAAGTTTTATCATGTTTGAAAACATTTCAGATGTGTTTATTACTCAAACAAACTCATGAAGAATTTCAACGCAATCTAAACTTATATATTCTTTGAGTCAAAAGTTATAGTTATATGGGACATAGAAAGTATAAACTGAGGTGATGAATTTGATTCCGATGAAAATGGGGGGATAAAATAGTTGAGGGTAAGTCAAAGAGGTCAGACTCAACACGCGAGTCGTATTCATTGTCATTGTATTTTTGAGGTTGTTTGACAATTACGAATTCATTGTTATTTTCAGGGCTTCTGATGATTGCAACGAGCTTGTATGCTGCCATTTATTTATGGCTTTTGGTTCATTCAAAGATTTTGAGTCAATATTTGAGTGTGTATTTATGGGTTGTAAAATTGTTAATAAGGGCAAAAAAAAGTCATAATAAGTTGTTTGCAGTAGGGGAAGTAAAAGATGCAGTAGAAAAATCACCTCACATTTACATGTTGATCGTATGTTTCATTACAAGTTTTTGTCTTTCAATGTATAAATTCAGTAAAGTGAAAAGTTGCTACTCGTATTTTTGGATTTCGATGTTGCTTAATGAAGGTAGTATTGTTTAGGTTGTCTTGCATGTAAATTAGATGGCTGATTTCAAATTTGAAATGCATTTATAATATCTCCTCGTGAGTCATTTGCACTATTTTTTTTAACTTCAAATGTGAATAAGTGCAATATAACGCAACATCTCATACCAACTTTTTCAGAAAGAAAAGGAAGAAGACAAATGCAGAGAAATAATTTAAGACACTCATATTAATGTTGAATATCGGACCATCTAGATCGCTAGAAAACTATTTCCTTTCGATTTTTAGAATGCCAATAAAAGTTAATAAGATTCTCGAATCTCTTAGATCATCCTTCTTTTGGGGTGGTACGGGTAATAATCGTAAGATGGCATGGATTAATTGGAAGGGAGTTACATCTGCTAAAGATGATGGGGGAGTGGGAATTGGCAGCCTTTGGTCGAACCAAGCCTCCGCAATTTCAGAATCCCCCTGTTGAATGGCCTGTTCTCCCCGGTAGGAATAGACGCTATGAATCTTGCTCTCCTTTATAAATTGAGATGGTGTGCGATCTCTAATCCTAGTTGTCTTTGGTCTTGGGTCCTGCCTTCTATTCATGGCCCCAGTGGAGGATCTAAGCAAGTGCAGTATAGGCCAGCGCACAGGGCCCCGGCTTTGAAGGGCCCCCAATTTTTAAAAATCCGTAGTTATATATGAGTATAATCTAAACATCTATTATAAAACAATCCATAATAAAAGCCATAAAATTAAATAAACCAAATAAACCACAAACCACAATATAAATTATTATTTTATGAGCCCATTTTTTTTATCTTGCACAGGGCCCAACATTTACTTGAAATTCACTTGTCGCCCTGCATAAGCCTAATTGTTTTGTTAACTTATCGGCTTCCAATAAAGGGTTATGGTCACAAATCGTCGACTCAATTAAATCTATCCACTCTATTCCAAATATGGAGCGTGATTTCATTAAACGGGAGATTGGGAAAGGAAATGACACTACGTTCTGGAAAGATTTGTAGGTTGGGAATCAATCGCTTGCTACTTGTTTTCCTCTCTTATTTGCACTGGAAAGGGTTAAGGATTGTAAAATCAGTGACAGGTTTGTTATATCAAAGTGGAATTGGGTCTCGCGAAGAGAGATTAGGCTGGGGCGCAAGCAGGAGCAGCTTGATGCATTGATTAATTTGATTCCTGGAACCTTAAAGACGAACAAGGAGGACAAATGGATATGGATGTGTAATAATTCTTCTGAGTTTGTTGTTGCTCAGGTTCACGCACTTTGATCACAAGATGCTTCAAGGTAATATCCATGCAAAAACTAGGTGGATTTCATTGGTTCCAAAGAAGGTGAATCTGTTTATTTGGAGGCTATTACGAGATTGCATCCCCACTTATCCTAACTTGTTTGCTAGAGGTATTGATGTCGATACTATGCATTGTCTTCAATGTCAAAATGTCATTGAAACGTCAATCCACATTTTTAAAAATTGTAAGCTGGTAATGGAGACGAGAGATATGATAAGAAAGTGGATTGGTATCGATTTTCATAGGATGCCACCTAAGGAGATGCTAAATTGGATTGACGGCTTGCAACTTCCTCGTTTTATTGATACCAGGTTGAAGGCTATAATGTTTACGTGGCGGTGGCTCATTTGGAAAGCTAGAAATAATTTTGTTCACAAAAACATTGGGGAGAAAAGCTATGACATCTTTAATTCATTAGTGTCGACCTCCTTTCTTTGGATCATGAATCAGAGCAATAAACACAAAGCTTCCTGGTCGGGTTGGTTAGTGAACCCCATTCTCAATGGGCGCTAATTCGAGATTAGTAATATGGTTGGATCGAGTCTCGTCGTGGGTGATTTGCGTGGTGGAGGTTTTTTCTTGGCCTTATCTTTTGTCGTTGCTGGTTTTTAGTGTTTGTATTTTGTCGTTGTGTGTTGTGTTTCACCCCTCAGGGATTTATGGGATTGCATAAAAACACCACGGAGTGAAAACCGTTGGCACGGCCTCCGTTAGTGGGGTTTTTTTCTCGTGTCTTGGTTTTACCGTAATTGGCATAAGTTTTTTTTCAAACTCCTTTTGCAATCTTTGCAGTTAAAGCCCTGAGTTTTATCTTTTTTATGGTTTTCTGGTTTCTTGTAATTTTTGAACTCTTTTGTGATCACTAGCATCTTGTTAGTTGGTCATTTATTAATATATATTATGCCGTTGAAAGAAAAAAAAATGGTAATCAAGAAATTATGCTACCTTTTTCTAGAGCGAAAGCAAGAGTTATCGGTGATAAAGAAGTTAATAACTTATTTATTAAGTGTTACTGAACCGAAGATGAACTAGACCTAGCGATCCATGGGCAACCATTTGCCTAACAAAGGTGCAACCCCAAGGCTAGCTCCCAAGGTAAAACAGGTCCTATTCCAGGTCAGACAGACCAACATAATAATTAGCTGAGCCTTTTTTACATACTTGAAAAACTCATGAAAAAAGAATTTAAGATCATATCACACAAGTTTGTATTTGTTAATTAGTTGGGCAGATAACAAACCAACAAAACCTCAGATACATGTTATCTACAATTTAATATTCAATTGCCAGGCCTAACCGGTTCAGTTACAGTCTTGGCCATCAACGGATATTTTGGACTGTTTTGGGCATTTCAGGCCTAAACAGACATTAATAAAAGTAGGCTCGATACATGTCTTGGACATTCGATACATGTATTGGACATACGATACATGTCTCCAAGATACTAATGAGTACTGGTTGGCAAATTCTTATTCGCTTAGTTAAATAAAACGATGAAAGTGTTTGTGGTAGAGATTGAATATATAAAAGATCATATACATAAAATTCTTAATACATCATTGATGAAACTTTGCACAACAAAAGATTACAACATCATCAATGCAGTGAAGTTTGCTAAGCTATAACTAAGAATCTCCAAAAGCATTATTCAGCTGAATTCTCAAGTTTTACCCTTTCCTTTACAAAGAATTACGGGGAGACATTTCTCTACAATACACTTCATGTGCAAGTAAAACAGAACTTCATTACCACATACACTATGTATAGTTGACTAGTAATATAAGTAAATTGTTGACTAGTTTAATTTAATATCGAATTATCAATACATTGTGATTGTGGTGATGGTTATATGTAGATAGGGAATATCAACCTAAATACTGCCCAAAACTCCAAAAGGAGGAACTGTGACGAATTTAATAGGACAAACCCAAAAGTATATTTTTTTTTTACAACTATTGATGATGGAGGGATTAGCATACGGTTAATGAGTATGTATCCTAAAAGGAAGATCAATCCTATAATCAACAGCTAACCCAATTCATGTGACACTATTGCTTTCATCAACATATCATCATTAATATATAAACTTAGGCATACAGAAAAACTGAAAAGGGAAGACTCGTTCTCTCCATTTACACGAAAATTTTAAGTGAACTTGGCACAAGGTTTAGAAAAACGCTCAACTTTAAGCCGAATTTTTTTTTTCCTGCAATTTACTTGGAACTACCGAAAGAAAAATCATTGCATTTTGCATGTGACAATGGAAATATACGTTTGCAATTGAGGTGGAAACTGGTGAGGTTGGCTGATTGACTAATGGGTGATGGGTCCAAACGGTCGATATTTTGGTACCAGTAGGGTCCAGTTAGATTGACACAAAACAATTTTGTTATAAATAATTAATGTGTCAAATATGATTACATAACTTATTTCATTTGGGAATATATATATATTATATCTATAGTATATTTTTTAATTAAATGTTTTAAGAGGTTTTATACATTATAAATACACTATGGACAATTTTCCTCCCGTTGGATCCATTTACATGTAGTCTCTTTAACTGGCTAGAATCAAAGCGCTTTGATCTAGTGGTATGTGAGATGACCCACAAACCAATAGGTTGTGGGTTCTAGTCTCATGGTGGACAACTTGTATATATGTGTGGTCGCGTGTGAAATATTTGCCTTTCTAAAAAAGAAAAAAGAAATCCCGGCAAGAGAGAAAACATAACACAAATTGACTTATTTGACAATAAACAACTGCCACCTCTACTTCGCAGGTTGGTTTATGTACCTTTAAACTTATCGTCTGGATTCTTCTTTTCGAACAGAAGAGAGTGCAAGCCGAAGCTCCTTCACATGGTTACTCATTCCATTCATGTTATAAGCTTTAATCATAGTTCGATA
>JAOEHQ010007134.1:0-17369 GCA_025447715.1 Asclepias incarnata
TCAATTTACATATTTGATCTTCCTAATTTACCTCTAATCGTTATTTATTATTTCAAACGTCTCTACTTGATATACCTATAATACCCTTATTAATTTATTAATTATACTTTATTTATTTGTTTAGTCAAACTTTCTTTCTTATACAATTACCTTAATTAATTCTCAATTTAATTATTATAACTTATATTTTATAATTTATAATTATGAAAAATAATAACGAAGTTCTTTAATTCATCGAAATATTATCTTCTATATTTTGCGCCGGTACTATGCTATCATTTTCTTACATAAGTGTTTGGTTTGAAATTAACGTCGTCACAGCATCTCGCACGCTTTATATTGTCGTTGCCGCATCGCGCGAGCATCCATTTAGTTAGTTAATTAAAAGGTTTAATTATTTATGGTATCTAAAAAGTATGATTATTATATAGATTTAAAAGGACATGTGTCGCTTAAATAAAACGTCACGTATCGATCAAAGAATGCCACAATCCTATTTTTAGTATATTGGTAGATAATTTATATCTTTATAAATGTTATAAGACAATTGATCTAACCACTTATTACATGCAAACGGAGTTTAGCGTGTCATGGATTCAAAGTAGATGACTTTTTAATATTATTGTTTTCAATCAATTAAATCGATTTTTCCACCGTCTTAGGACAACCATTTCCCCGGTCATACCGGATTTAGCTTTTAGTTTTTAATTAATTTTAGTTTTTAAAAAATCAAAGTGACGTTGGGTCATAAAACCAAATTTTAGCATCGCATTATCTCTTTAAAGTTTCTGAATAATAGTCCCTGTCCTGGTCTTACCTTTTAGCTATACTATATACGAACGGGTCCACTGCCTGAGTGTGTAAATCAATCAGCTAATCAGTAATTCTTGTTCTAAATTTTTAAACTAGATTTTACACATCAACAATCTATCCCATAACTCCTAAAATAACTACACTACCGTCTTTACATCAATTACCTTTATATCAATTACCAACACTACTTTTCACCGCCGCCACCACCACCAGTCGCTGCCATCACCACAATGCCGCCGCCACCTTCGCCGCCGCATTGCGTGAACATCCATCTAGTAATGCAATTATAATGATTTGGTAAGGGCAAGAAGGTCATCTTGCAAGACCTAATTAGTTAGGGTGAAATTAGGCTAGTAACTCCTTATTTTCATTTTATCTAACAAAACATTAAGCCCCAGGGAGCCCTAGCCACCCCCTTTGCATTCTATTGATCTTAGTGGTGATTTGAGAAGGATTTGAGTGTGATTTTCATGGTTGATCATTCCCTTCAGGTATATATCATAATATTTGATGAATATATATTTTCCATTTTCATCCATTCAATTTATTCATTTCTAGTCTTGATGGTTAATAGGGTTTGTGTTGATTCGATTAGCAATTTTGGGGTTGTTGAGAAAGAATTGGTGTAGTTTTCATGCGTTTAATCATTACTACAGGTATTTTGCATTAATTGGATTATTTATATGTGTATTGAGGTCCCTCCTATTCATTCATGTCAGGCCCTAAAGGTTGGGTATGATTTATAGTGTTTTGATGATCAAAAAACGTTGTTTTCGGGTAACCTAATGTAAGGTTAATGTGTCCGGTTGATTTGTGGAACAATTGATGACATTATAGGTGTATATATATGAGTTCTGTAAAGTGGCATTGATTGGTGTAATCGTATGGGTGTTGAAGTGGTTTCGAAAACAAAGAGTTTGATAGAGCTGAAATTTTAGCCGTGTTGTAAAAATCATAGTAAAATCATATGAAGGAGATAGATTATGAATCATATATTTTTTTTAAAGGTCTATACGTCTACTAAATTCTTCTAGAACAATGTTTTCCTTGATTTTGCCTAGAAACAGGTTGAAAATGTCAATTTCCAAAAGTGGTCAAATAATGAGCAAATGCAGCATGTCTATTTTGCAACAATCATATCTCATTCATTATAACTCTTCATGAGTCAAACTTAACATTTCTGTAACGGTCTTGGTGTGTTCTACAATTTTTAAGAACGAAATTTTGTTTCATTTGGTCGTCTTATGAGTCAAAAGTCATTGGCAAGCGAAAGACATGAAAACGAGAGGTTGTTGGCTGATCTGGCCTCATTTGCGACGCAATTGGGAAGGTTGCAACGCAAATTTGGCCCCTACTTATTTCATTTATGCAGACTTCATTATTGTGCCATTTAACAGAGTTATCATTTAAAGCTGAAATTTTATGGAAATTCACAATTTTATAAAGCATGGTGTTACATGCTAAGTTTGCAAAGAAACAAGAGCAAAAGAAAAAGTAATAAAGCATAGATAAAAAAAAATATAGTGTAAGTGAGTGTGTATTAGTTGCCTAAATCGATCATTGGCCTCGGATTTTATAGACTAGTGATACAACTAACTTTCTGATATATCCGGGATATACTAGGTTTTATTGAACACATTGTAGACTTGGCTTAGTGGAACGTTGAGTTTAATCCCCATGTGTTGAATTTGACTAGACTTCCGATAAGCTTGCTTCGACTAAGTGTTCATAGACTCTTCTCAAAGTAATTCAAATGAATATTCCGTTGTAGCTGTTGTAAACGCCATCGCTGAAATTAAGTATAATCCAAGATCCTCTAGAAGTTAAAGAGATAGCATTACTCATGATAATAAGGTTAGTAACATAGTAATAGAGTCAATATCCTAAACTTCAAGATCTTAGAATATAGAATTTGACCCCAACACTAATATATACCAGATTGTTGGCGATGATTTGCCACCACACATATACCTATACCTATACCTATACATACAACTTTTCATATACATACATACATCTATAGCCATACATGCATATATTAGTATTTTTATAGAGTTAATTGCACAAATCATCCTTGTGGTTTGCACAATTTTATGGTTTTCATCCCTGTAAGTTTTTTTTAGTGGATTTCGTCCTTAATTCAAACTTTTTTTGCAAGTTACATCCTTTCGACTAAAAAAGAAGGGATGTAAATCGTGAAAATGAGCAAACCACAGGGATGATTTGTGTTATTAACTCTTTAATGGTGTTAGTTAAAAGGATGTAATATGCAAAAATAGTTTGGATTAAGGATGAAATCATTAAAAAAAACTTAGAGGGATGAAAACCACGAAATTGTGCAAACCATAAGGATGATTTGTGCAATTAACTCATTTTTATATTAATTAATTAATTAATTAGTTAATTAATTAATAATAATCATAATAACTATTGTGAATATTTTGATGTTTAATATAATGTTTTATTTTTATTAATTAATGTATTTTTTATATCATTGAATAAATTATGAAATTTATAAAAGTAAATAAAAAATCAGAAAAAATGGTGTTCTGCGTCGTTCTATCCATAACCACTCAAAACTGATAAAATGGTAAAAGCTGAGGTGATACTGAGGTGACATTCTGGATGATTCTACATGCAGCAACCATACCTGGTGCTCTTAGTCATTCACTTGACCACTTTCTTCTAAGTGGTTACCCCAACAACATTGCTTACCTGGATAATCACAAAAAAGAGAGACCAATTTTAGAAAGAGCACCATTGCTTGTAACAATTTCAACCCAACGGGAATAGGTAATCTTCCATTGTTCATCTGTAGGGAAAAGGGACAGATGGTCAACGCGCAACTAAACCCAATAATTAAAGAATCATTAGAATTAGTCAATAAGTCAATATGTAACCACATTAATGGTATGTATAATTATCATCAATCTGTTGAGTTGTGATGGGTGTTGTGAATGTATAGTGGTAGCAGAAAAGCAGCCTAAGTTTTAAATTTATAATTACAAGGAATTGAAATCCAGGTTCGTATGTAGTATAGCAAGTGGGGAAGTCCGGGTTCGTTCAGCACGGACGCGCAAAAAGTCTACTAGATAGACTATTGTGAAGGATCTTGTAGTTCACAGTTTTGTAGCTTGGTTGGATCGGAGCGTTGTTCGCGTACGCACACATTGAAGGATTTCTATCTTGAAATCTTGTTTTTGGAAAAAACCATCATGAAAGGATTTTATCGCAATGAGATAAGCGTCTTCTTTATATTTTAAGTTATTTGTATTGCATGCATGTGATATTGTGACATGGGATAATTAAATCGTTTAATCATATTAACCAGCTTCCGCTATCATTAAATGGTCAATTATTAATTTAACATTGAACTATTTGTAATGGTTTTAAGTAAACTAAACTTGTTTTTAGTTAATAAAATCCCAATAAGGCCTACCCCTTCTCCTCACGCTGTCTAGCTAGATCCATTTCGTACTCTTAAGAGGCGTTGTCTCGTCTGTCAAATCATCTCAAATGTTCTTCCCTGAACTTGTTAATGATGGTCACCAATTCGAGTTCAACTCTAAAAACTCCTGTTAGGATCCCGTCTAACAAAGTCTTTCCGTATATCCATGTTAGCATTTTTATCTCAACCACCTCTATCCTATCTAGCAAGGTCTTTAAAAAAATGTGTGAGAGAGAAAAAAAAAGGAGAGAGAAAGTCAGAATGGAGGAGGTCATCAGTAAGAGAAGTCGAAAAGACGGCGCAAGAAGATCGAATGGGGTGACAAAGGGGTGCAGATAGTTAAGTTTTGTGTTTCTAACATCCCGGACGGATGTAGACCGTGGGATTTGTCATCGGTGTTCAAAGAATATGGGGAGATTGTGGGGGTTCATATTGCAAGGAAAAGAAGCAAGGATGGAGCTAAGTTTGGTTTTGTAAGCTTCAAAGGGGTAAAGGATTGGAGGAGCTTAGGGATCGATTGAAAAATGTGAAGCTGGGTAAATTCTTATTGAGAGTTAACCGGGCAAGGTATGCTGTTGAAAACCAAAGGCTGGCCTTAATAAACCGTACAAAGGATTCTGTGAATGATTTTCATTGAACTAAAAAAGATACATAGGACCATATATAAAGGTTTAGATATTACACTTAGCTACCATCTATAATAATAGAGTAAATATAACTAGCTTAATATAATTGTCTAACATTCCCCCGCAAGTTGAGGGCGGGGAACGACCTGCAACTTGGATCTTAAAATCAGAAATCGTTGGGATGGCAGCGGTTTGGTAAATACATCAGCAATCTGATCCGTTGTGGAGATGAACTGAACTTTTAACTTGCCTTGAGCTACTTTTTCTCGAACAAAGTGGAAATCGACTTCAACATGTTTCGTTCTAGCATGAAAAACAGGATTTGCAGAGAGATATGTAGCTCCAAGGTTATCACACCAAAGTGTGGGTGAAGATTTGGTAATGATACCGAGTTCATTTAGGAGAGCTTCAAGCCAAGTCAACTCAGCAACCGTATCAGCAAGAGCTTTATATTCTGATTCAGTTGAGGATCGGGACACTGTTCGTTGCTTACGAGCATTCCATGAAATAAGGTTAGATCCAAAATAGATGGCGAATCCCCCCGTGGACCGACGATCATCCGGGCAGCCAGCCCAGTCAGCATCCGAATAAGCTTTGAGACTACTTTGCCAGTGAGCATCAGTAAACGCATGAAGTGTGGATGCTGAATTATGGCGGATAAATAAACCGAAGTGAGAGGTACCTTTCAAGTAACGCATGATTCTTTTAACAGCCGACCAATGATTTTCAGTGGGAGCATGCATATATTGGCAAACTTTATTCACAGCATATGTAATATCCGGCCTGGAGAGTGTGACATATTGAAGGGCCCCCACAGTTTGTCGGTATTTGGTTGGATCAGGCAAGAGAGCACTGTCACCAAGAGAAAGAAGCTGAGAGCTACTCATTGGTGAAGGAACAGGTTTGCAATCAGTTAGACCAGCTTTGGTGATAAGCTCAGAAATGTATTTTCTTTGGGACAAAATTATGTTTTTGCCATGTGGAACTATCTCAATACCTAAGAAATAGTGTAAATTCCCCAAATCCTTCACAGCAAAGTTTGAGCTGAGCTTGGAAATAACATTATTGATTTCTTGAACATTGTTCCCGGTGACTATTATGTCATCGACATATACAAGCACATAGAGAAGGGTACCTTTAGATTTGAGGATGAATAATGATGGATCGGTCTTGGATCCTGTAAACCCGATTGAGTGAAGTGCTGTTGAGAGCCGATGAAACCAAGCTCTTGGTGCCTGTTTAAGTCCGTATAAGGATTTATGGAGAAGGCACACATGATTTGGGCGTGTTTTATCAACGAAACCGGGAGGTTGCCTCATATAAACTGTTTCTTCTAGATCCCCGTGTAGAAAGGCATTTTGGACATCCAATTGTCTCATGGGCCACTGATTAGTGACAGCTAGAGATAGAAGAACCCGTATAGTAGTGGCTTTGATGACCGGGCTGAAAGTCTCTTGATAATCGATGCCTGGTTGTTGACGGTACCCTTTGGCAACAAGTCGTGCTTTATAACGGGTGACATTGCCATTTTGGTCCTTCTTTAACCTGTATACCCACTTTGAGTCAATGACATTAGTGTTTTTAACATGTGGAATAAGAGACCAGGTTCCATTGTTAACAAGAGCAGTAAACTCTTCATTCATGGCATCACGCCACTGCTGAGATTTGTTGGCGACGGTGAAGAAGGTAGGTTCAGAGGCATGGGAAGAACTGACTGAAGTTTGATAGGCGGAGGGGCTGTACCTTTTGTTAGGAGTGGGATTGGGTCGAAGATGGGCAGGACGTGATCTTGGTGGAGGCTGATGTGTAGGTGCAGGCTGATTTGCAGCCTGTTGGACAGGTTGGGAAGGAGCTGTTTGAGAGGTGGTAGTAGGAGCCGATTGGATAAGCTGAGGGTTAGTTGTTGGTGCGGGTTCTTGAGGAGATTGTACGAGGGTCCTCGGTGATAGAGGGTGGAATAGGTGTAGGAAATGTTGAGAAATAGGGACTTGGATTTGTTGCTGGTTGTGATTGTGGTTTGGGCTCAAAGGGAAAACACTCTTCATCGAATCTAACATGACGGGCAATGTAGATTCGTTCGTTGGTCAAGTCGAGACACCGATACCCGTGATGAATGGGACTATAACCTAGAAAAAGGCAAGGTGTTGACCGAAAATCCATTTTATGATGATTATATGGACGTAGGTAAGGAAAACATTGACACCCAAACACTCTTAGAAAAGAGTAATCTGGGGACTGTTTGAAAATATGCTCATAAGGGGACTTATGTGAGTAATTGCGAGACGGCATGCGATTAATAAGGTACACAGCTGTCTCGAAGGCAAAATGCCAAAAACGTTGCGGGGCATGTGAATGAGCTAAGAGAGCAAGGCCCGTTTCCACAACATGTCGATGTCGACGTTCGACAATGCCATTTTGTTCACTTGTATGTGGGCACGAGCGTCGATGAATGATGCCAAGTGAGGAAAAAAATGGTGATAAATTGCGAAACTCACCCCCCAATCTGTTTGTACATTTTTAAGTTTAGTGTTGAACTGACGCTCAACCATTTGAACAAACAATTTAAAGGTATGATAGACATCAGATTTTTGTGCAAGTGGATAAAACCACATGTAACGAGTATGGTGATCAACACACAACATAAAGTACCGATGGCCATCAAATGAAAGTGTGGGAGCGGGTCCCCAAACATCACAATAAATCAAATCCAAAATATTATTGCTACGAAAATTGGAAGTATTCAAAGATAACTTGGAAGATTTCCCTAGTTGACAGGGAGTACATAAAGAAGAACATAGTTTATTTGAAACTGGTAAAGCAAAAGCAGAAACAATAGAATGAAAAACACGAGCATGAGGATGGCCAAGGCGTTGGTGCCAGATGGTTGATGATGCTTTTGTAGCAGTGAAGGAAATACGTGGAAGAGACTTCAATTGAGGAAGACTCAGCGAGTACAAACCACCATCACTTGGACCCGTGAGTAGGATAGCTCGTGTAGACTCGTCCTTCACAAGAAAAAAAGAGGAGTGAAATTCAAAAAAGACGTTGTTTTCTGTGCAAAACTGTTGAACAGACAAAAGGTTCTTTTTAATTTGTGGGACGTGAAGAATATTAGAGAGGTTTAGAGTTTTGTTTGGGGAATAAATTTTTGATGAACCAATATGAAAAATAGGGAGAGGATTACCATCGCCAACATGGAGTGAGTCGCTGCCAAAGTATGCTTCAGAGTTATCCAGGCTTGCTAAATCAGGTGTGACATGACTGTTGGACCCCGTGTCGGGAAACCAAGTGGCACTGGAGTGAGTCCCATTTTCAGATAAATTTGCATAATGGGCTTGCGGCTGGGAACGACCATTTGAAGAGCCAGATTGGTTTGGGCATTGAGCTGGTATGTGGGTAATGCCACATCGGTTACAATGGCCATAAACAGTGTTTTGGGTCGAGGCCCAAGCAAATTGTGGTTGCCGATTACCACCACGATTATCAACACGGTTTCTAGAGGGATTACCACTGTTACCTCCTCGATAGATACCTCGCCTGTTACTACGATTAGAAGACGGTCGATTGGCATAGAATGCTTGAGGTTGAGGGTTAGGAGATGCCAAGGGATTAAGCTGGTAACCAAGCTGTGAGGCAAGCTGCTGCAACATTTGAATTTGGGACTGGTTCATAACATTGGGCCGATGTAAGGGGTCAGCCGTTGTTGTTGCTGTGAAGGCCTGTGGGGCTGCCTTATTGCTTCTGTTGATCATAAAATCATTATCGCTGAGAAGTCCCTCCAATTCAGCAAAGCGGATAGGAGGGGAGCGGGCAATAAGAGTTCCCTTCAAGCTATTGTATTCATCTCGGAGGCCAGAAATAGCAAGCATAACCAAATCTTTATCCTTGAATGGTTCGCCAATATTAGCAAGGGCTTTGTGGTATTCTTGAACCCGAGCAAGATAGGAGACTGGGGTTTCATCTCCTTTCATTTCAATCTTCAAAAGTTGGGTTTTGAGTGTATATTCTCTGGACGAATTGGTGGGTGCATATGCTTGTGCTAGTGCAAGCCAAAGGTCTCTGGAAGTTGTACCTTGAACATGTTGGAAAGAAGCTTCTGAGATTGTTGAAATAATGAGCATCCGGACATGTGCATCATTAGAAATCCAGTGAAGATAACTTGGGTTGTCCACTGATGGTGTTTCTGTGGTGGCGGCTGTTTTGGGTGGTGGGCATTTAATTGTGCCATCGACATAGCCAAAAAGATTATTTGTAACAAGGAAAGGTTGAATCATCTCTTTCCAATACCCATAGTTTGTGGGTGAAAGGGTAAACGCGAATTTATGAGAGTTGTGGGAGGTTTTCTCCACGGTTGAGAAGGAATTGATCATCGCCATTGATTATTTCCGGTTGGATTGTTATAGGGTTGTGATGGCAGCTTTAGGGATTTTAGGGTAGCTTTAAAGTTTTAGGGTTTGCCTGGCTGTGATACCATAATAAACCGTATAAAGGATTTTGTGAATGATTTTCATTGAACTGAGAAAGATACATAGGACCATATATAAAGGTTTAGATATTACACTTAACTACCATCTATAATAATAGAGTAAATATAACTAGCTTAATATAATTGTCTAACAGGTGGTGGTCAGTTGTAAGCTCTGTAACAACGGGATTGATGATGGCACTCATTTGTATCACCAGTGCCCTTTTTCGTGTACTATTAGAGGTCAACTCGGTCGATGGGTGAAACAACAAATACCAAGTTTGGAACCGATCAATTTGGTAAACTGGTACAAGAGTCGTCTCATTACTAAGCAGAACCGACAATTCTTGAAGCTATTATGTACGTTTGGTGGTGGCACGTGTGGAAGGATAGGAATAATGTTATTCATAACGACAAACAAGTGAACCCCAACGAAACTTTCAACTCGATTGTCTCCCTTTCTTTCCTTTGGATTTCAAATCGAGATAGAAAACATAGATACTCGTGGGAATATTGGCTCATGCATCCTTTGATGGGAGATTAGTGTTTGTTTGGTCCCTTCCTGATCGTTCATTCCTGATCAGGGGTGATACGTGGTGGTTACTAATTGTGAGGTTGGTTTGGTCAGTTTTGTAATGGGTCGTTCCCCGGGGCATGGTTGGGATTACATTAAAAACGTCACGAAGTGAAAATCGGTGGCTCGGCCTTCTTTGGTTGAGAGTTTTTCTCGTGTCCCGCTGGTAAGTGGCACGAGTTTTTTTCACTCCTTTTGGAATCATCGCAGTTAATGCCCCGGGAAGAGTCTAGAATATTGTATAGTGTTTTGATTCTAGATTGTATTTATAATTGTACTCTTTGGATACTAGCGACTTGCTAGTAGCCACTTTATTAATATATATATTTCTGCCGTTCTAAAAAAAAAAAAAGCACTAGCATATTACTTGTGCAAGGCGGCAGGGGCGGTACCAAAGGGGGGCAAGAGGGGCCAATGCCCCCCCTCAAAATTTAAATTTTGTCATGAATTTTTAAAATTTTCCATAGATTTTTATATTTTTCTTATGTATTTTTAAATTTTGCCCCTTCTTAAATTTTTTCCATAGATTTTTAAATTTTTCCCATCATGGATTTTTTCCTGGTACCGCCCCTGTGATGCGGTTAGACAACTAATTTATACAATATCATAATTTTGAACGACTGAGTTTTTGGTGGTTAAGGTTGATGTAAAAAAAAGTAGGAGAGATCGTAATGTGTCACCTGTTTTTTCATGTAATATATTCAAACGACTAAGCTTCAATGTTTTCTTTATATTAGTTTTTGATAAATCAATATTTTCATAAAAAGTTAAGTTATAATTAGCTAATACTATTTTGTATGTATTTTAAATTAGAAATTGATTAAAAGTGTAATTAAATATGTTATAAACAAAGAAATAGGTTTATGTTCAATACAAAGAAAACAAATAAATTAATGTAGTTGGTAAAGGGTAAATTAGACAATTCACATATCAAATTTTTGAGAGATTCATCAATGATATATGGGTTTATCTAATTAATGCCCTTTGGCGCCGGTTATAATGCATTTAATAAAATTAAACTTTCTTAAGATATACAAATATGTATTTACGATTCATATAAAAATGATAATTACTAAAATGAATTATAAGCATTAAATGTATTTTTTGATTGTTTAATAAAAGAGAAATGATAATTTCTCATAAATATTAGCCTAAAATTCTTCTTAAAATCACAAGATGATGACATGTGGATTCCATTAAATCTCTTTCCTAATTTTATTCCTTGATTTTCTACATTTCATCATCTTTTGGTTAGAAGAATTTTTAGGTTATTCTTTTAGGAGGATTTATCATTTTCATTAAATTACTACAAGAAGAATCAAATGGGAAATGATAAAATCTCCTAGAAGTTAAATTATCAAATTTCATTAAAATTAATTAAATCAAATGGAAAATGATAAATCTTCTTAGAAGAATAACCTAAAAATCCTCTTAATCACAAGATGATGACATGTGAAAAAAATCAATAGATAAGATTATGAAAGAGATTTAGTGAAATCCACATGTCATCATCTTGTGATTTTAGGAGGATTTTTAGACTAATTTTAAGAAGGATTTATTATTTCCCAAATTGAATTCAAAGTCAACATAATAATAAATGTAAATAATTTGAAACTAAAATAAAAATCAAGTAATGCAATTAGAAAGTCATTATCTATCTTATTCTATCACACAACATCACGTACCACTATACAAAGGCAGCGGTCGGCGAAGCCGGACTGTAACACCCCGTCTTACCACAACACAATATTGTCTGTTTTGCCCGCAGGCTCACGGCTTTGTTTTTGGTTGCTCGGGCAAACTTCCCAGCAGTGCCGTCTTGGAGAATGTAAAAAAAATTTGGGCCCGGCTCGAGAATAAAAAATGGGCCTCTAAAATAATAAGTCAATAATAAAAATAAAACATAATATTACAACGATAAATGTTTTCGACATTCAAAACAAAATATGACATTCGTAAACTCCATTATTTGAATAAATGTACAAGGTTTTGCCCCTCAATATATTGAAAAGACCTTAATTGGATGTATATTTTACGATTGAAATGTTTTTTTTTTTTAATTCTTTAGCAAAGTTTGAAAAAAATTGCAACGACTAAGTTTATACGCCTAAACATGAGGAAATATTTTACTTGTAAATTAATAATTTCAAACATCAAATTAAAAAGAAGAATAAATATACAATAGAAGCATAAAGAATATAAAAACAGTTTCATGATATAAAATTTTGAAAAGAGTTTATTACTTTGTTAATAAAAAAATGGGTACTAAACTACATATTCAAGATTGTTATAAAGTTGGTGAAATTATATAGTTAGAGGTTTAAATTGTAACTATGCATAAGTATAGGGGTTTTTTGTACAAATGGTCATGAAAATAAAAGTATAGATCATGTCGTCTTCTTCTTTGTTTGATATTGCAAGTTAACAAACTTCCATTAAAGCTACCTGCAAGTATTTTCCTTTCAACCTCCCTGGTGGGCCCTCAAAGATGGTGGGTCCGGCTCGGTGGCACCTCTTGCACACCCTTTGAGCCGGCATTGCTGGAAAGATAAAGATAAAGCATAAAGGGGAATACGGGCTGAAAGGAAAGTTAAAGTGGGATTTCAGTGGATTGTTTAGTGTGGGTAGGGCCATAAGGGAAAGCTAAACATTGTTTGTTACACGTTTTCAAAAAGGCATAAATAATATCTTATATTATTATTGTCCGTGTGGGTGAACATGTACAATTAACGACAGTCTAATATCATAAATTAACAAAAATTGAATCCCACGTCATGACATAAGAGATGTGAAGTTAAAATGACGATACAAATGTATTTTTATAAAAAAAACATAAATGTAATAGTTTTATGTTTTTATGAACAATAGTAAAGCTTAAAAAGCTATTTTCATAACTCATAATCGTTAGTTTAAATTCTTATATGATATTAATGAATAGTTTAAATTCTTAATCATTAGGAAAAGTATTTATTATATTATTTTCCATTACTTATTGTAATTCCATTTATCTTAAAACTAGATGGATGCCCGCACGAAGCGGCAGCGACAATAGACAGAGTGTGACGTGTCGTGACGATGTTAATTTCAAACCAAACACTAGTGTAAAAAAATGGTAATATAGTACCTGAATAAAGTAAAAGATGAACTCATATACCTAAAATGCCCCTCACTTTATCTATACTATTATATAAAGCAAATGTCCCCCTCCTTTTTTCTCAAAAGATGAACTCCTATATCTAAAATGTCTCTCACTTTACTTATGTATATTTCCATTCTCTTATTGATATACCAAAAATACCCTTAATGAGATAACTTACAATATCTATCCCTCAACTTTTAAAATAACTACACTACCCTCTTTTACATCAATTACATTTACATCAATAACTTACACTACTCGCCGTCGTCGCCAATCGTCACCGCCGCCACCACCACCACCAGCCACTGCCGCCACATTGCGCGGGTACCCCTCTATAAGTTATAAAATTAAATTGATAATTAAATAAGACAAATTTATAACAATGAAAGTTTGACTAAACGAGTAAAGAAAATAATTAATAAATTAATAGAGGTATTCTAGGTATATCAAGTGGAGATATTAAAATAGTGAATAAGGACGAGGGGCAAATTAGACACATCAAACCTGTAATTTGAGAAAGAAGAGGGGTGATATGCTTTATATGATATTATAGATATATCGTTTTAATGTTATATATAACTTTTTTCTTTCTTTTTTTTATACAACAATCCAATAGTGAATAAGCTCAAAACTTCAAAGATTGAATTGAAAAAAAGTAATAAAGGTGGATTTGAAAATAAACATAAAATTAAAAAATCACTTAAGGATGAGATTTTTGGCAAAAATAGGTTTTATAAATTATATATAACATTAAAATAAGTTACTTGACGTAAAATGAGATTTTAAAACTAAGTACCGGAAAAGGATAAAATTTATAATACCTATAGATTAGGCAATCACTAATCTCTAGAAAGCATTAGTTAAAAAGATCTCTGGCAAGATAAGTTTGAAATTAAAGAACTACGAAAACAAAATCCATATCTAAAAGTTGAAAGATAAATTGACCTATCTAAAACTAAGGGCCTCTTATTTCTATCTTTTTTTCCCCCTAAATACACCCCTTAAGGTATAATAACTTATGCATATTGTACAACTGTTTATTGTACAGTGAGGGGTGTATAAAGGAAAAAATAGATGAAAATAAATACCCACAAAACAAAACTATTGATAGATAGATATATATATATATATATATAATGCAAAATAAATAAATAAATAAAAATCATTATAAAGATCATAAAACCAAAAAAAAAAATTTAATCAAATTAGGTATAAGTTAAATATAAATATAAAAATCAATACAACAACAATACTCAATCCCGTCAAAAATTATTCAAACCGATTCTGTGACAACCGTCTCGAATCTTGTACTATCTTTTGTTCGAACGTTTCGTTAAATTGATCCCGAACCATATTTGACGTTCTTTTGAGACTCGTTCTATCGTTTATTTTATGTTCAAAGTACGTACTTTCGAGTATTGGTTCATTTTATGCTCGAGTTAGATCCTAGAATGTTTAAATAATGAAATGCCAAATCTGATCGTTAAATCTGTTACAAAATCAGTCCTAAAAGTAACGAAAATAACGGTCCACTAACTAGTTTAATTAATTTATTAATTGTGCATGAAACTAGTGGGTTCCATGTAGTGAATTCATGTAATCACACCTGTAATTGCATGCAGAAGCTGATCAAAAACGTTTTCCTTGTTAAATTTTACTTCAATTGTGTTCAAGCCTCTCAATCAAATTTCTCTCTAGTCTTAAATATATACGTGGTTCAGTTCTAGACAAAAACATTCAAATTCGAGCTTGGGTTTTGTTCTTATAAGGTATAACAACATTCCTGTACAATTTCCGAATTAAAAACATGCAAAATCGTTGTTTAATTATATTATGTTCTTGAGCGCGTATATGTTTGTTGTGCTAGTACCGCGGAAAATTTCTAAGTGCTTTCAAAATGATTAAACACGCATAAGTTCCACGTTCTTGATGTTTTATGTAATCAAATACTTGTCGATTTTGAAAATGTGTGAAAACACGTATAAGTTATGCGCCCGACAAACTTATACGCGGTCTTATACGCAGTAAAACTTATACGTGGTCTATTTAATACGTTATCTTATACGTGGTCTATTTTATACGTGTACACATCAGCATGCAAATGTTTGCTATACGCCGTCAACGGTCAAAGCGTATATGTTGAAGTGGTCTAACAAATACGCGGACTAAGTGTAATTTTTACAAAAGTTCCCTGTTTTTTCAAAATTAGTCCCTGTACTTATTTAATGTGTTCAAAAAGGACTTAAATGGTCAAAGGTGTTCATTTTTAGTCAAGAACTTTAAATTGCATTTCTTTAGGTACTAACCGTTAAACATTTAGACGTTCGCGAGGTATTAACCTCATTTGTACTTATGTTCTAGGCTTAGGTGTTCAAGATTTGTGATCTTGTTCAAGATTTGTGATCTATCTGACTATATTGTACTTTGTCTTGTACTTTTGTTCTATTATCAGGTGAGTTCACTGCCCCTATTCTGTTTTTCACAGTTTTAGTGCGGGGCTGTAAAGCATGAAAAACTATTTTCTTATAAATAGTATATGTACAAAAAGGATGTTTTAAAGACGCGTTTAAGAATTGGACTAAATGTACTTTTATGAACTGTACTTATTTTATGTACTGTACTTGACTGTTTATTGCACTTATGCCTGAGTGCTGTCGCAGCATACCACTACTATTAATTCAATCACACCAGTTCTAGTGATTGGACCGTAGGTAATTATGGACGGCACTGTTAGGGTAGACTATCCCTCTCTCGTACATGTTCGTTGCGAGAGCATATTTACTTGGATGCCTTACTAGCGATAGTGTAGGAAGTTGTACATGTGCTTAATCGGTTTGTAGTTGGGCTCAGTGCAGTGTAAGTATAAATAGTAGATTTATGAACTTATGTACTTATGGACTTATGACTACAGGTACAATTGAACTTTTAATTATGTATTTATATTATTGTTATGACTTTGAACTTGGTCGAACAACTGTGATCTCACTAACTACTTTCGTTGTTGACATTTTGAACTCTCATGCTTTTCAGGTCCAGGTCAATAGACATCATGTTTTTGTCGATGACTTATGTACGTTCAGTGCTGATCCTTCAAGACGGATCGTCTTTTGCTACTTCATCTATAGTGTCAGATGTTGAGTGTTTTGTACTTTAATGATGTAATTATGTACGGTTCTAGATTAGTACTTATTTCTTTCGCTCGTTTTGAGCTACACTTCTGTACTTAATGTTCTTGTACTTGGGCATAGCCCTTCCTACATTGTAATCTTTGTTCTGATTTTAATGTTATGGGCTGTGTTATGATCTGTGACTTGTGCTATGTACTATGTTTGCTGTGCATCCCGTGTTTCCGCTTTAGCGGGGTGTTACAGATTCAAATATGTTCCACAAAGAAATCCCTCTATCTTTAAATCTTTTCCCACCATGTGCATTAGGTTGTTTGCCCCTTCAGAAACGATATCTTCATAAAGAGAAAACTCTTCAAAGTTAACTGAACAAACAGAAAAAATTGTCATTATTAAGTACAACTTATGACGATATGATCGAGCACATTTGTTGACATTATTAAGTACAGCTTCAAGCATTGTGCCCCCGACATTGTCCAAGTAAAAATCAATTCCATTTGGAAAATACCTGCATTTTGTTTGTAAATGCTAAGATTGGTAGTCAAGCATGGAATTTTACAATTTATAGACGATTATATATGTGAGTTGCCCTCGTTTTCAGCTATTTGAGTTTGTAACAGCAAATAACATTAAAACTATGTGTCATGGCTCATATTGAATGACATATATTATACATGTTCAAAATTAGCAAATGCTAAATGTTAATGGAGTTGTGTATCTATATATAGGACAAGAAGCTTTACCATACGGCCGGTATTTACAAATATCTTTTTGTAGAAATTATATGCACTTCAAATTCAAAAGCAGGGGAATGGGGCCACTATAAAACAAAGCATGCCTTAAAATATTTGAAGTAATTTTATACTTAAGTTGATATCGACTGAGTCCACAAGACATTTAATGGTAGACTTGGAGTCAGTCAAGGATCACACAAAGTCTTTCAAGATATATGGCTATGTTTGGCAAGAGCTTTTACTGAGCTTTTAAGGAGCTTTAGTTTTTGTTTTGAATAAAAAGCTCCTATAGTTTTAAAAACTTTGTTTGGAAGGATCAGCTTTAACTTTTAGTTTGAAAGAAAAAACTCCTAAACTAAAAGCTACTTAAAGTAGCATTCCAAGTAGCTTTAGCTTTTTGAAGCTTTTTTGAGATAAATTTACTCATTTTATACTTTTAAGTTGC
>JAOEHQ010007145.1:0-17367 GCA_025447715.1 Asclepias incarnata
GTGGGTGGGTGGGTGGAAGAATTTTTATAAGGTATTATAGATGATCCGCCTCAAACTAAAGCTAAAGGACAATATAAACATATTTACAACCGTTAAAAGAAAAGACATCAAATACAACCATTCATAAAAAACAAGGGTTTAATCACTAGAATGCGAATGTACTTTCTCTATTGTACACGGTTGCATCATTAAGTTTTTTAATTGATATATGTTCCTTGCAAACCTTTTTAAAATTTATACATGATTGGTACCTACGTGATCTGTTTACCGGTTACCCTGTTTTTAGATGACATGTCGCTTAGCTGGCAATGACATGGACGTTTAATTAAGTTGACATGGATTTTACATCAACAAAGTCAATGCATTCCATACCCAACTTTCCCTTCTTGCATCGGTTTGGTCATTAAAATGGTGAAGCACGATTATCACACATATGAAACTGTGCAACAATGGTGAAACGGAAGAAATACATGTGAAGATGGTGAAGCTAATTAAGGTTTTTCCTTTTATATAATCAATTAATTACATTATCGATTATACATGCTTTTGGTTTATTTGTTTACAACTGGCCTTAAAAAAAAAAAAAAAAAAAAAACTCGCTAAATGGACTTAATTAGCTTTCTTTTTTATATATGAATTTTTAAATTTTAAATGTGCTTCTTCATAAGTGAGGACTTAAAAACTTGGGAATCTAAAGCACAGCTTTAAAGACTGGATGAGTTGTATGAAGCAAAATATGTAAGAAAACTAACCCGCCCACTGAATCGAGAGATATGAATGCCAGAAAAATTGGCTGCAGCACGCCCTCCACTTGTTCACTCTATGCAACTCTTCTATAAGTTGTACCTCATGATGATGAAAAGTTGCTGCAGCAAATTAAGCATCTTTTCTGTCTACACACGTTAGATGGTTAACAATACTACGGGCGGTAATGTTTAATTGAGTTAGTAATCTGTCGAGCTGAGTTGTCAAGTGTTCAGATTAAGTTTAATAAGGGCAACTCTATTCAAGACCAAACAAGACTTGTTGGAATATTTGACCATGTAAAGTCTTTTGAATTTTTCTTTAAGAGTGTATCCGAGAATCGATTTTGGTGATGGTACCCAAGAATGGGTTGGGTTTGGAGATTTGAGATGGAATCCACCAAGTGATATATGGACGGATTTAATGATGGATTACCAAAAGAAGTCGGGTTCGGTTTTAAAATGCTACCACCATTTAAATCCATGTCTCGTTCGGGTTTGTCATCACACTCATGCTAGTTAATTTGGCTACAAATATGATATCGTCCATTTAAAAAACATAAATACCCTTATGTTTTTAGCCATAAAAGTAGTGTCTAATTATCATAAATGACAAAAACTCATAACCCATGTTTTTTCATGACAAAAATTTAAGGTCGGACTGGTGTTGCTGCCTCATCGACTAGTTTCCTTCTTGCGGAAATATATATGAGCACAGATGGGTCTTTAGAGACCAAAAACAGAAATCAAAAAGGGCAGAGTTTTCCTTCTTGCGGAAAAACTGAAGGGTGTTACTCAAGTTGTACCCTGCTAATATATTAATGAGATAGAACATCATCTGAGAAACACACCTGTGGTTGAAGTACTGTACGGAGCTACTGTGACCCGTTTCAAAGGATTTGGGTACATATTGCCATCAACATCGAGTTTGCCCTACTACAATCAACAGTTAGGCTTTAAAAGATTTAACGAAAAATATGAAAAGCGAAGGTACTAGTTCCCAAGGTCAATGCCTCAATGGTGAAGGAAGGCTCATCCTCCCATGTATTAAAGGTTTTGAGGAAGCAGCCATGCAATATATTTCGTAGGGGATGGTCAATAGATGTTCCTGATCAGGTTGTACCCTCCTAATATATTAATGACATAGAACATCATCTGGTATAACACTATTAAAAAAAAAACGAAATAACAAAACATATATACAATACGTCTCTGGCAAAGTGAGCATGACAACTGGAAAAGAGTTGAAGCACAAATTAGACCAACACTAAACACAACTATCTTTACTCCTATATGGATCTCACAGATAACAAAAGCATGCATCTATGTGTGATGTGTTTAAAATTTCTTAATTTTTAATCTGCATGAAAGTTTTAATTACTCGAATCTCTAGAACTTTGCTTGCATCTTTCAGAAGTCCTCTATTCAAATGCACACTTTGCAATGTGTTCATCATCTTTGTCCTCTACTGTTGGCGAAACAATTACCACAATGACCAAGCAAAAGTAGTGTTTCCATTTAGGAATGCACAAAAAAGGTATAATCTACTCCATGAATGAAGGAATTTTAGCTTTCAGGCTATTATCCACATAACCGACATTCCTTTAATGAAGGAATTTTACGCACACGCCTATTATCCACTCAACTAACACTCCGTTTTAAATGGAGGAGTTTTGATGGCTGAGATTGAGAGAAAATATGATCTGATGGTCATAGTTAAATAAAAGTATAACTCACCGTCAACAATAATTATTATATAATATGTAATTCGTTTTAATTTCGTTCTTGAAAGCTAAAACAACTTTTTAATTGCTAGGATTTAATTACATAATTTTGTATTGGATGTTTAATATATATATATATATATATATAAATTTTTCTTTTGCGGCTTAAATGGGTGTGTTTGGTATGATGATGTGGCACCAATAAATAGAGATTTTAGTGTGCGGTTAATGGTAAAAGTGTTTCAATGTGGTGAGTCAGTGTATTGCTGACATGTCACTAATAAACTGAGTTTTAGTGTTGTGTGTTAAAGACGATCTTATATAATTTAACAACGAGATTAACAATGGGTTTTCCACGACATAAACTTATATACTTTAATAACAGGATTAACAACGAGTTATTTCACGACATATTCAAGATCGTCGCATTACGCGAATCTAGTTTTCCATAAACAAAATAGGTAGATTTTATTTTATCATTAATTTTTTTAGAACGAAATGCATTTTTAGTCCCTGTGTTATTACCTCATTTGCAAGAATGGTTTAAACTTATGCAAAGTGGTGATTTTGGTACAATAATCACGACTTAGTGGCAATCTCGCTCCAAAAATAAACAATCATTAAGTTTATTCCATTAAGTATATCATGGTGCGAGTCATGTGATGGGTAGATCTGTCATTTAATGCCCACTCACCCCTTTAACTTTCTTTTCATCTTGTTTCCCTGTATCCCTATCTAAAATTCTTTCAACCACTAACCTTTCTTCTTCATAATGATCTTCCTCAAACACATCTTCTTCCTCAATATATCATCATCAATATCAACCATATCTATAAGTTTTTGGAGTTTGGATAAAGTTTGTTTGTTTGATTGTATGAGTTTAGATTTTACGATGAATGTGATATATATGTATATATGTGTGTAATGTATATATGTAAATAGGTTTGAAATTTTTTCTTTTTAAATGAGATCTGGGAATGGATTGAAAGATGGGTTGAAAGAAAGATTTAAAGAAGAAGAATATGAAGAAAAAAAAATGAATAATAATAATAATAAAGATTGAGTTGGTTGCAAGATTAGTCTCTATTTGTGTAAAATGACAATTTTGCCCCTAACGTAAGGGGTACACGGTCCACTTAACGCTTGATAATTAACAGATCCGTTAAAATGGACTGAGATTGTCACTAAGTCGTGATTATTGTACCAAAATCGTTACTTTACATAAGTTTGGATCTTTCTTGCAAACGAGGCGATAACACAGGAACCAAAAATGCATTTCATTTTTCATTTATATTTGTATTTATAATAAATTAATAATGAAAAATCTTTAAAAATTGGCTTTACGGCATCACCAAAGGGTGTTTCATTCATGTCGACGAACTTCAATCTAAGAACAGAGACACCATCTTTTCTTTATATAAAGCAATCATCTTTATATAAATTTCTGAATTCCAATTAATAATACAAATCAAGATTTCAAAAAAAAAAAAAAAATTACAAAAAAACAAATGGGTGCGTCATCGTCGACAGAACAACAAGGATCGCCAGAGCAACGTGAAGCTGAATCATTAGCTGCATCAACCGGTGCACTTACTCTTCTTCAGAAATCTTTTGCTAATCTTTCTGACCCTCAAACCCAATACATTCCCATTACTTCTTTACAGGTATAATATATATAAAGATTTAGTGTCTGGTGATGCAATGAACTATCCAAATGTTTATGTTGTGTAATGAACTATTCAGATGTTTATGTTATGTAATGAACTTTAAAATCCGGTGAGTGAATGTACCCGACCAATCAAAAACATACAAGTCGCAGCTTTGCCACATATACCAAGGTACATCCAATAACCAGGATTTTAAAATTCATTACATAACATAAACATTTGGGATAGTTCATTGCATCACCAGACACTAAACCCTATATATAAATATATATATGTATATATATATACTATTTATTATTATATTATTATATATATTATGTGATGTGATGTGATTACATGTATATGGGTGGGTGGTCAAAATAGTATAAGAAGTGGGAGGAAGCCCAAGGAGGGTGCCACTTGCCACAATTCTATGTCGGGTGTGTTCGATAAGGAGTTTTTTTGGAGCTTAAAGCTTACGACTATCAAAACAAGAAGGTTGTATTGAAAAATAGACTTTGTTACTTGAAGGCACTAGCTTTTAGAAGAAATTTGGCCCGTAAAATAGAATTCGCTGAAAGTAATGTATAAGCTTCTAGCTCTAGCCTCTGCCACAGCTGCAGGTTGAACTGCTTTTGTCAGACATAAGATGTATATGTCTTGCCTAGACAACTTTGGAGCTATTGATGATATAGATTAACTAGAGTTTGTAATAAGAAACCATGAGTTTTGGGGATATAGTTTCGACGTGGTAATCAGAATACCGTTTTGTTGAAAATGGTTAATTTGGGTTATATTGTTTTGGCAGTGTGTTAAATCAAAGAAAATTAAGTAAAAAGAGAGAAAATGATCGAATTGTTTAATAGTCAACCAAAATATAAATGGATAACCGACCCATTATCGGCCCCCACCCACCGGTCCCATGGACAACATGAGGGGAGGTAAACGTAACACTATGATTAAAGAGACATGAGGTGGGATTTGAACCCCTGACCTTTGCTTTTATGTTGCATGTCCCCCACCACTAAGCTACCATTACGGGGACATAGTCACCTAAAGTATACTCAAGTGGTTAACATTCTTTCTTTAACTAGCTATGCTCATTATTCTAGCAAATGAACTCTCATAATCGTATGAATATATATTCATTATTTTTGAAATTCAGAAAGTGGACAAAAATGTCTTGGCGGGTTTATCCTCGTCATTTTGACAATGGCCTGAAGATGTATCTTTTTCTAAGCACATTCATTTTCACCATTGGCAAACCACCAAAATGTCTTGTATGGATATAGTCCTTGTAGAGCAAATAATAGACTTCCTTTCTTCTAGAGAAAAGTTTAAATAGGCGGAGAAACCCTGACCCCGTGTTCCTTTGGACCCAACTGTGAGACTTACTTTCTTCTATTTTCTCCATCTACTCTTATGTTTATGTTTATTCTTTCCAGGAATGCTTTGAATTATCCATAAATTACCAAAGTTGTGAAGCACCCTTTAAACCAGAAAACTTTCCTGCATTACTGAGCCATTTAGGCCATTCAATCGTTGATCAGTTTTTCATAGCAGAAAAAGGTGGTCTTAATTGGATTGCGTTCTTGAATGGCTATACCAAATGCTGTGGGCGGATGCCAACATCAAATTCATTAAATAATTTGTTAAGGTTATTTCAAATAGCAACTGTGAAGTCGGGAGCCACAACAGGATTGCAGGTTGAGTCTAGTGACGAGGATATTAAGATAAACGGGTATCTACTTCCAGCTGATTTGTTGATCCTTCTTTGGATGTGTTGGGTTATGTCTTGGAATTCTAGAAGTTTGAAGTTATCCAAAGGGAAAGGAAAATTTGGTCTTCCGGATATTAATAATTTAGTATTATCTGCTGTTTCCTCTTGTGCTGAAGGTGATGCCGAATTAAATGTATGGGATGACAATCTTTTTGGCTCTGATATACAACTTCCTGTAGGGAAGCTTCATGTGTGGGTATTGAAAACCGTTCCCAACCTTCCTGATTGCTTGGTGCAGTTTGTTCATTCTAGACTTTCAAACGCGGTGTCTCAACAGGTACTGCATTCTTTGTTAGCATTTACTTAGAGGTGGCAAAATGGGTGCCAAGACTGGTTGGGTAACGGTGCCAGACTGGTTAGATTTTTCAGATTAGATTGGGTTGTCTTACACACTTACTTTTCCAATGATTTGCTTTTCTTTAATAGTTATTCTGTGAAGTATGCACATATAATGTGATTTCCTGAATAAACTGTATGCATAAACATGTGTTTACATGTGTAATGTACTTGAATTCCAGTAGTATATTATATTTGTCGCGGATATGGTGATATTTCCATCAGCTGAGTTAGCTGCGGTTAATATTGATGGCAGGACAAATTGGAACCAGCCTCCTCATCCACCAGTGATACCGACTCAATAGCACACTCCAATACCTATCTTCTGACTTCTGGCAGGGCATGGTCAATATCCCTTACCTTAAGAAGTACAATGCGTGAGGAAATTTTGAAAACATGCTTTGCACCTGATGTTGATGAAGTTAAAGAAAACATTCTATATCGGTTTGTCCTTTTCTTTTTATCTAAATCCTATTAGGTATAAAGTCAATGTCATATACATGTCTACATTACCTATTGCTTGAGCTCAACAATGTTTTGTTTAATTAAACTAATCCTGTGAGTTGGAGGCGTACTAATCATATTTGAGTCTTTGGTAAACTGATTAAGGCTCTGATTATCTGATTATTTAGGGTCATAAAGATCATATCTGGATGATTTGGTAAGGAGTTGCTGAAAGAAACACTGATTAGTTAGATAAATATGGAATTACCTAAGTATCCCTAACTTGAACCAACTGGTTATTTCATTCAATCGTAATGATCACTTTTTAAGTGTGCATCAGAATACGAATACCCTGTAAATGATGTATGTTATTGCATATCTGAAATAAAATTTAGTTTATGAGCTTTTTAGACTTGATCTCCTAGACCTAACATTCCTAGTGAGTTCTTTACTTACTTTGTACATGCATTTCATAATCAACCTATCTTTGTTCTTTACTACTATTTGAGCAATTTACTTGCATGTGGGCGATATAGCTTTTTTAGCAATAGTTATTGTTTGTTTGGAAAATGGTGATCAGTGTGATTCAATTCCTGGTACCACAGTTTCAAGCAAGGTACAATGAGCACCAGAGTCTATGGTGCAAGAAAAAATGATTTAATGTTTATTTTTTCATTTCGGTAATTGTAAAGCTATACTACTCGCAAGACTCTATCCTATAAAAGGCAAAAAGGAATCCACTTACCTATGTAAAACATAATTATACAAATGGTAATAAAAAGTTGCTCGTTTGGTAATGGACATTTAAGTTAAATTGTATGTTTTATGACTAACATAGTAATAGATTACAACAATTTTCATAAATGTACGAATTTGATTTGTTCCGAGACTTGATATTCTGTTCCTGTAATTTCATGTAGGTCTTCTCTTCATGGCAAAGGTTTGAACAGGTTTTGGTCAAACGTAGAAGGGTATAATGGTCCGATTCTTATGCTTATCTCTGCTAAATTGGAAGACCGTAGTTGGATCATTGGTGTACTTACCCACCAGGGTTACGAGAACAAAGATACCTTTTATGGAACATCTGGAAGTCTATATGCTATAAGTCCTGTTTTTGATCATTTCACATCTTCAGGTGAGTAACTTCACAAGTGGTGTGACTAGTGACTCTCGGTGGGCTCAGTAATGGGTTAAAATTGATACCTTTTTTGTGTGGGTCAAGTTGGGTCAGGCCAGGTTGGGTTGACCTGCCACAATTTTTTATCCTTTTTTTTTTGGGGGTACTTTGTATATAGTAAATATAATATTATTAAATACTCAAAAATTGGTTTATCAAACTATCAAGATAGGCCTTTACATTTAGGAAACTGTAAGCATTCTGTATGCACGTTAGGCAACTTTTGACACATTCGACCCATTTGACTTATATCATGTTTAGCTAAATAGCTACATGTGACCTGTTAAAACACAACCTGACTGGCCTGTTTCAAGGACTGAGTGAATGTACTTTTCAAGCAGGTAAAGAGAAGAACTTTGTATACAGTCACTTGCACTCACCTGGTTATGAGGCAAAACCAAAGCCTGTGGGAATTGCTTTTGGAGGCTCCATTGGAAACGAAAGAGTTTTTATGGATGAAGACTTTTCTAAGCTTACTGTCAGGCATCATGCATATGACAAAACGTATCAACCTGGTGCTCTATTTCCAAATCAGGTAAGTTCTTGATGTGCACACTAGTAGTGTTGTCTATTTCTGTTTTAAAAGGGTGATTTGCCCAGTTTAACTTCAATTTATTAACAACATATCCCAAAAATGTTGGAGAGGGAATTATTAACCCAAGTTTCCCAAAAATGGGTCGGCATGGATTGTATTTTATTTTTTAATGGTTAAGTGTGTAAGTTGTTAAAAGAAACAGCTAATGATGGAACAGTTCAAATGCCTCCCAAAAGTGTATTTGAATGGTTGCGACCTCTTTAATTCTTTTATTCAGTTCAGTTTTAATTTTAATAAATAGGTCTTGTAAATATTTGTAAATAAAAATTAGTGTTTTTCCATCTATTGCTAATTGTGCTAGAAATTAGGTGATACTCGACGAAAGAGCACTTGTTCACGTGCATGGTCAAATATGGACTTTAAAATCTTAATGTTAACCCTTGTACTCGATTTTCTGCAGGGGTACTTGCCTACTGAGGCTCAAGTATTTGACGTGGAAGTATGGGGATTAGGAGGGGAAAAGACAAAGGAATTTCAAAATTCATTTCAGAAGAGAGAAGAACTTTTCACTGAACAAAGGCGAAAGGTAACTTCTTCATGCCAGGGTTTTCATCGGGGCAATCTAAGATGCTGCTATTTCGATTTAAGGCTTGATTCTATACCATACCAGACAGTGAACCAAATAAAAACTCAGCCCCTTTTATAGTTTGAAAAATAAATGTAAAATGACATTGTTTCAAGTTTGAGGCTAAGTTCTAGGTATAAAAAGACATGCCGATTCAGGATCAAACCAACCCGAACCAAACTGAGAATCAGTTTTATTAAAACTCTGGTTCCAAAACCAAACCAAACTGTTCCGGTCTGGTTCTTTGGTTTTGTCGATCATGACTGACTTTTGCACACACCTAGACTTTCACACCTTTCCCTTGCTTCATCACAAATTTTCTTTATGCTGTTCTTTGTAGATTGACTTAAAAACTTTCTCCAATTGGGAAGACTCACCTGAGAAGATGATGATGGATATGGTGTCAAATCCCAATGCTGTTCAGTGCGAAAAGAGATAAATCAGATGTGCTTTGAGTGAAAGTGTCAATAATTTTATATTATACAACCGAATAAATACTTTTGGATATAGTCTCAATACGAAGGTTATCGGTGTTTTTGCTGCCTCGACCTTGTTATAATGAAGTGAAATGGAAGGGTATATCTCACATTTACTTTACAACGATACTCAATCACGTCTTTCACGAGATATGGGAAAGGTGAGATGTAGACTACGTTACCCCTACCTGAAGATAGAGAGGCTGGCTTGCAGGGAGGGGGGATCGAACCCTCGCCTTTGTCTCCAAAGAAGAGGGCTTTTTCCAGATAATCCAACCCTGCTTGTTGGAAGGGTATATTTAGTGTGCAACTAATATGTAGATATTTGTTTCGTGTTAAAACTAGTTACTCAAGAAACATATTTCATGAAAGTTTTGCTTTGTAAGGAAATCTCCAACAAAACAATTGAAGGGTCAACTGTGTGCCAAAAAAAATTGAAGGTCAAAAATGTGAAGTCTTATTAAACTTATAAAGTAGTAGTTTCAGGGTTTTGTTTTTAATTTTTAATTTATTTATTATTATTATTTTTTTATATAAACATACGCATTTTACCTATATATCAATTGGGTAGTGATCCGTACACCACCTAGTTTTAGCCGTACACCACCAAACATGTTTCACAGTATTGTACAGTGTACAACACCTTAAAGCACATTTGGTGGTGTACGGCTAAAAGTAGGTAGGGCATGGATCACCACCCATATCAATTAGTAAAGGGAAAGGGGGGAAAAAAGAAGCAAACAACTGAACAAGGGTGGCTTAATTGATCAGCCAGTGGGTCCATAAACGAATGGTATGTCTAGCAGCAGCAGCATCTATGACCCGTGATGTTGTCGAGTGTGTACATAACAATTAGACAATACTTTTTTTACAACAGATAACAATGCGACATCCAAGCTCTCCCGGTCTCTTACATCAGTAAACCGATCAATGTCGACCACCGCCAACCACCCGTAACGTCCCTGGCATAAGTGGGAACAACATAAGACTGACAAAACACCAGAAATGGCTGGCAAATAATTGCACCGTTATCCGGTAATCTGGTAATTGAAATCGTGGCGTCTTTTGAAGCTAGAACATGATCAATCAGAAAGTCATTTCTACCCCAAGATTTCAAAACTTTGTGAGTTTCATACCCTTTGACGACATTGAAAAAAATCAAGTACAGTCTTGCTATTCAGTTTGTTGATGATCAAACACCCCAAATTCTTGTAACTGATACTACTTGCTCCGATGTCAAAGTGAAAAGAATGCATCATACTCGGAAAACGAACTTTTAAACAAAGTATAATATAGTTATATTCACTATTGAATTTCAATGAAACTTTATAGCAAACTTTGAATTGAACCCCAACAGTTCGTATCATCTAATTCACCTGATTGTGATTATCAGTTCTTCATATGAAGGGAAACCGCTTTTAATGTGTTGTCATAACTTAAAACTGTTGATAAAAGCTATATCGTTTTTCCTGGCCGGAGATGTTGCAGACCTTTCTTTAGTAAGCTAAAGAAAGGTACAAATTTCATTGCTGGGCGTTTTGTAAGCTGTATGCCGCTCTAGATGGGGTTGATATCCAATTCTGGAGATGAAGCTTAACAGGAGACATGGAAAGCCAAACAAAAAGAAACTAAAACCGGAGTTTGTTAGCTCTAAAAAAGTACACGAAAATGGAGAACCGTGGATAAAGCGTGAATGGCTGGAAGTCAAGAGATTGTTTACCAAGTTATGAGGGAAATTAGTGTATATTTCTGGATTTACTTGGGAATGCATGATATTTGAATCCGCTTATATATTAAAGAAAAATTATTATTTGATATGCCTACAAACCAACCTAAAAATCCGATGCTAACATATGACAGACCAAAGGTTGAAAAATGTTGGTCGAAAAGAACTCAAAACCAATGCCAAATGGGGCATCTTTCAAATGGCAAAGTTTGAGTGCTTGACCAACTTCATTCCCATCTCACTAATTCTTTAACAGACAACATGATTGAATGAATGTCACAACTCACAACTATACCACTATCACATCCGATTAAATCCAAATTAGGTATTCATTCTAGTGTACGATTTTCACTTCTCCAACTTACGAGTGAGGAAGTAGTAGCTGATAATAAAGAAAAAACGATACACATTTATGTACGGCTAAGCGGCTAAGATGTTTGACAGGAATGCAACTGTGATGTATAAGAATAAAGAAATCATAAAGAAAGGCCTTCCTCTTACATCTCAAATTCCTTGTATTAGAAACATATATAAATTAAATTACCACATTTTTCTCTTAACCAACCAAAACAAGAGCAGAGCAAAAATGACACACAACTAAGTTTACAAACGAATACACAAGCAGACCATCAAAAAAGAAAATTCATCACAACTAAACGATAACCAAAAGCAGCAGAAGAATCTCTTGGACTCATGCAACCAGGAAGAAAAATCCACAGATTGGATTAGATTACATACATCTTTACCAGTCAAACAACTCAAATTTCGTGGACTGAAATACGCAGGACACCTCAACCATTGTTTCTTTAGATTAATTCTTCCATTTCCTATCTGTAATAAAGCACAGTAAACAATTTAGCTGAAGACACAAGAAACTCATAAAAGATCCAAACATGTTCAGTTTCGCAACTAAATGAAGTTCTTGTGATAGAGCAAAAATAAAAATGCCATTGGATCTTCATACTTGTTCAATTACGTTCTCGAATTAAAGAAGTTATCACATACGCACATTTTCCTCACCATAACAATAATGTCATTCTTGTTCAGAAACTAGGCAACTTACAAGCAGATAGTATTATTGATTGTTTAAGTTAGGTGCTTTGAGTTGAAGTGGACAAAACGATGAAACAAAGCAAAAAGAAACAAAGCAACATCTAGGACAATGAAGAATAGGGCTGGTTGCATAAACAGGTATAACTTATTTTGGATAACCATCCTTTTTTGCCCAGAAATAACCATATTAAACTTTGTAACAAATTGACAAAGTCACAAAACCCTCAAAGTTCCACAAAATCTTGACCTAAGGTAAAATGTTGGTAAAATTTGAGCATGCTAACTTTTACTTTTATATGCTGGCAATAAGAAACCGGTTCCACAAAGTTGAAACCTGTTTCAGAGCAATTTCATTTTTTTGCAAGTTTGAGGGTTATATATGGGATAAGCAAAAAGTTGGTCACCCAAACTAGAAATTTGAACAAACAAAGTTAATGCATTTTTCCTTTAAATATAGAATATTACCTTGATTATCATTTCCTTTTGTTGTCTGTTGTGCCTGAGGCGAGGACCGCTTGACACGAGGCGAACTATGCCTGCCATTCACAGCAGCAGGCAAGGAGTGTCTCTTTTTCAAGTAAACTTCCTTACCTTGCACGTCTGGGCTCGATCTTGGTGAGCTATTTGCAAGAGCTTTAGCTCGTGCAGATTCCGTCACTTGCATATAACTTGGTATAGAATTACTGCTGCTACTATCTCTGGGTTCCTGATCCATATGATCAGATGTTTGTGACCCAAAAGAGTTCCTTCGTTTCCCATGTTTTGTCTCTTTAGGTAAATGGTCAAAGCTTACAGGAGACTTTTGACTATTTGACCATGATTTTGGTTTTTGGCCAGATACCTTTTTATCAGTTCTAGTCTTGCTCTTAACTGACAGCTGGCTAGAAGGTGTTCCTTGCAATTCAGAGGCTGTTACGTGACTTCTTGGAGATCCATTTTGGTTCAATTGTGATAATATATCAGCGTTATCTTCAGGTCTTAATGGTTCACTGCTCGGTAAACTGTTCCCATCATATTTTTCGGAAAGATCCAGAAAAGAGTGAGTCAACTCAGTACCTAGGAGATCATGTTCTTCATTACTCACTGCTTTATCTAAAGCTTCTGAATCTTTGACATTTTCAGTGTTTCCAGCCTCTGATGGATCTGGTGAGTCAAGCAAGGATGTGATAGAAAGTTCAGTTCCACATTCTGACCCACCAGTTTGACTATGACCTACTCTCAAGCTTTCATAACCAAATGATTGTGCCGGTTCAACCTTAACACTTTTATCTACAGGTGAATCCACCGCATTTTCTTGATTGGAAGAACTAATAGAAGTCAATGAATTGGTCTTGGAGGTTAATCCCTCAAATCTTGAATGGGCAGCAATGAATGATGGATTACTTGCTTTTCTTGATCCAAAAACAGGCTTCCTTCCCTCGGAATCTGCTTGTTCAGTGGCCACCCTTTTGGAAAGACGTTTGGGTTGTTCAACCTCCACTGCAGGGTTTTTGGGAAGTAAAGTAGGCTCGATTTCCGGATTAGACTTTTGCTCAACAATTACATTCCCAACTTTGCTTTTGTTATCATCAACCTTGTCATGCTCATGTTTAGATGTGTGTGACTCCATAACTTCAGGAGATGAGACAGACATCCAACGTTCCATCCATTTCCAAGATGGATCATCCTTTGATGTATCACATTTAATGTTGATTCGTTTGGTCCGTGGTGTAGATTCCAGTACCTTTTATCGAATATAGATTGTTATTTCTTTCGTTCATTTAAATAAAAGATTGAGGTGGCAATTTCAACCTATTTATGAGCAAGTGGGTGACTTCGGATAGCATTTTATCTCTTGGGTCCAATGGATTGGAAGCCACTCACTCTGGATTGAAAATGCAAAAAACCTTCCAAATGGGTTTTGTAGATTTTTTAAAACCACTAAATAATTAGTCTAGCAATCTATTTATTTATATAATATAGAATTGAAAACAAACTATTTATACATTTCGCAAAAAGAAAGTACAAATAAGCACTTGCAACCTGGCCAAACAGACCCGACCCAAACTAAAAGTTGTTAAATTTAACTCAAATCCCTTCTGCCCCTTTATATAACCCACCCGACCCACTGATATATCCATTTACCCATCTCTATTCAATTGGTCAAACAGGTTTAGAAGTGAAAGAAATAATATCCAGTTCTATTACCTGGATAGCAAATCTGTTACTGAGTAGCTTCTCAATGGAGATATATGTTGGTTGTGGCTTGTTCCTAGAATCTTGTATTCCCTGAAGGAAAGCAGAAAGGCCATACAATAATTAATACTCGAAGATAAGGAGGTAGATGCAACAAATAGTTTTGCAAGTTTTTTGTTTGGTAGCTGATTTTCCACAAGGAAATGAACCCAAAGGTATCATATTACTCAAATCATTGGAGACTATACGATACCGGATCCGTGAGCATCAACTTAAATGATGGGACTACTTATTAATGAGTCATAAGTCATGTACCGGTAGCTTAGTAAACTTTAATATACAAAATCTTAAAACAGACACACGTATTGCATATAATATGTCTAAGCAATCAACAGCTGGCTAAAATAAAACGGATGAGGTTAGTCTTATTATTTAGTGGTTTTGAAAAATCTTGGGGGTGGCCAAGGAAAGGTTCGGAAATGGGCACGGGATCCCCGGTTAGGCCGTGTAAATCTGACCTAAAAAGACCTGTCTTCCCCGGGTGGTGATACCATGGCTAGTTCAAATAGTCCGCTAAAATATATTAGAGAATGAGATCCCACTTTGCAATGTCATACACCCTCTGTTGGCTAGTCCACACAAAATAACTCATCAAAATCAAATAAAGCCCTAAAGGAGGGAAACACTCGCTACAAAAAACATTACTAATATTTGAAGGACAACTATACAAAACTGGTAGACACATTAATGTATATTGCAGCAAAAACAAACAATATAAAGAAAACAAGAAATATAGAGATATAAGAAGGAAATGTAGCACAAAGTGTAAAAACATCAATTTGATTGTGCAGTCAAATAAGTAACATAAGGTAAAACTTTAAGGAGCTTTGAAACTGTTCCCAGCTTTCAGATGCCTTCTATTTACCTTTTTTTCATTAGAAGGTTTTCCAACAGGAAGCTTAGCAATGCGAGCACGAACAAGAGTTTGCATCTTGACAATCGATTGAATGCAACGCAAAGTTCCAGCAGCACGACAACGAACTAAATGGCCTCGTACAGCAGCTTGCAACTTCACGACATTCTTATGCCTCAGTAGTTCTCTCTGGGCCTAAATATGTGCGGGATAGTAAATGGGTCAAAACGGTTCAGGTGGAATTAGGTCATACTATAGCACAGGTGGGGTCATGTTGGGATTACTGGCAAAACATTATTTGCATTTTCAAATTTTGTCACAAGTAATTAATGGACAGACTATGATTACAAAATGATACCATTACAGCAATAATCTAGTTCTTTGATGAAATTTTTTAGGGGGTTGACCCGGTCAGCCCATTTGACCTGTTTAAATTAACACACATGGCCCAAATCAACTCATTCCTAAGTAAATTAGTCAAACTTGCCACCTGAAGTTGAACGTAAACACGTACCAAGAATTTCCTAACAGCAGCCTGGATTACAATGACTGTTGATTCATCAAGGCTGGAATCGGCTCGAATAATATCTTCATCGGTGGCTTTCTCCTTAGTCACCACACTACCCTTGGTGGTTGAAGTTGATGCCCGGGGCAATTCATCTGTCCATTGATCTGCAGCAGATTTTTCAGACACCGAAGAAATGACGGGCGCTTCAGAATTGATAATAACAGGTTCGGAGGTCTTGTTCTCAGAAGAAGGTAATTCAGTTATAACAGTGTTGCTTAGCACACGATCCCCGACTGATCTTTTACGAAAACTCCATCCTCTTTTATCAGATCCTTTGTTCTAAAGATGAACAAATACAAACACATTCATACATTCATCCACATGCATACATAGATACATTCGGGCAATACATATATGTGAGTGGAAGAGAGCAAGAGAATAAAAAATAAAAGCGAATACAGTGGGCTTTAGATTTGATTTCGACATATAAGGTATTAGCATTATAAGATAATACCTAACGTGTATGATGACATAGATGAACGATAATTCCAGCATTCAAGTATAGATAGATACACCACAACTCAACTCAACTCAACTTTACCCGATCCCGCCATGAGCAAGGTATGAGGGAGGTTAGATGTAGACAGTTATAACCCTACCCGAGGATAAATAGAGTGCTTCCAAAAGGACTATAAATAGATACACTAACACCACATACCCTCCAAAAGTCCAATCTATAGTTAAGCATTTACATATCACATTTTTGTCGCAACAGAGAACATTCACATATCCAAGTTGACATCTATATTTCGATGGTTAAGTGCTTCTTTTGCATTTATCTAACTTTCAAATAATATCGAAATGGTATGTATCCGGTGGTGTGCTTTTGCTAATGTGACAACTTATATATAGATATTGTGCGGCAGCTTATTTGGATGCCACCTCTACAAAAGTATCACCGACCGGCCGGATACACACGACACAATAGCAATATGATTTGAAAGCTGGATATACATAATAGAAACATAACATTTCAGGTTGGATATAGTAGCCTTTAGACTAAAGGTCATCACATTTTTAAACACTTATCTCTATTTTTACAAACCGTAACAATAAATTACAGCACCAAAAATATTAGTAGGAAATATTATAGTAACAAATTATTCAAACTAGCAAATCAACATCTCAAATCCTCATACAAATTAGCAAAAATAAAAAATACAAAAAAATACCAAATACAAAAAAATTAAAGAATTTTAAAAAAAAATAAAATAAAATAAAAAAGAGAGAAAGAAACCTGAGAAGTGTTATTATGAGTAGTAGTATCAAGATCATCTCTATCAATAGCAGAAGATTCAGAGTTATCGCCGCCACCACAAGCAATTATTTTGAAACAATATCCCTTATTACTAGATCTTCCCATCTTTCTAACAAACTAAATACTAATAATTCTATATCTATATATATTCTATATATATATGTATCTATGTATGTATTGTATATGTG
>JAOEHQ010007156.1:0-17365 GCA_025447715.1 Asclepias incarnata
ATGAGGTTGTTAGGCACATATAGGGATATGATATTCCTATTGCTTATTGTCGTTGATGTTGTTTGTTGCTTGGCATATTGTATATTGACGATTGAGATGATTTGATGATTAAGATGATTTTGGATGCTTGATGAGATGATTGAGGTTGCTAGGCATAGGTAGGAATGTGATCTTCCTATTGTGTTATCTTGATTGATATGTGATGATGTTTGGTTATATGCTTGACATGCGTATGATATTTTATAAGATGATTTAATTGGCAACGTTTTTATACAACCTGTGGTTATCTTACTCGGCTTTTAAAGCTGACACTTGTTTTGTTAAAAATGTTGTGTTTCCTCAGGTTGTTCATTGAAGATTGTTTAGAGTGAGGCATGGGTAGATGGTTGCTTTGATGAAGACTTTTATAGCCTTAGTCTTGCCTCATTTATTTAGACATTATTTAAAATGTTGGATATTTCTTTATTATTGCTTTGTTGGTTTGTATATGGGTTTCTTTTATTACTGTTGTGATGCTAGTAAGTAACACCAAAAGTTTTAATGACCTTTCCGTTAGAAAATGGTTAAGTTTTAAATGGGACATTTCCGCATTTATTGTTATTGTTCAAAAGTTTTTGGAAATTCATATTTTTCAAACTGGGTGTTACAACCGTGGGGTCCTTCACCCTCGCAAGGGTCTCTAGATCCGTTCCTTCCTGGCAGTCCTTGGCAAGATGACCTATTCGGTGACACCGGAAGCATGCGGAACATGGTATCGTCATTGGATGGTGAAGATCGCACTTCAAGCACCACAGATATGAACCGGCTTAAACTCCCCTTGTCTTGGCCCTCCTGTTCCTTCTACCCGAGCTTCCCACTCTGTCTGATTGCCCTTTTGTACTTGTGTTCTCCTCTGGGGGTACTTGTCTCGTTATCTCATCTGCCATCGACTCAACCCTTGTTATGACGTTCTGTATCGTAAGAGGATATGTCGTCGCTGCCATTTCTCGTATCTGAGGATTTAGTCCGCGTAGGTATAGTTCAATTTGCCTTGACTCAGGGTTAACCATATGCGAGACCATTCTGGATAACTCACAAAATCGATTTGTAGACGTGACGTGGTCAGTTCCTATCATCATGTGATTCAACAACTCCTGTTCTATCCTTTGTCGTTCATCATCTGGGTAGAACTCGTGTTAATTGGGAGGTATATTTTGACCAAATGTTGAATTATTATCAATTATGTGCCCAAAAATTGAATTACGACGAAAAAAATTGAATTTTTTGAATTTTAAGAGAATTTTGTTTTTGTCATTTTTAACCATTTTTAAGTCATTTATTAGCAATTACGTTGAATATTTTTTGTCAATTCACTAAATATTACCAATTGGAAGGTATATTTGGGCCAAATGTTGAATCATTAGCAATTATGTGTGCCCAAAATTCGAATTACGACCAAGAAAATTTGAATTTTTTGAATTTTTGATGAATTTTTTTTTTTTGTTGTTGTCATTTTTAGACAATTTTAAGTCATTTATTATCAATTACATCGAATATTTTTTTTCAATTCACAACGAATTACCAATTGGGAGGTATATTTGTGCCAAGTGTTGAATCCAATGTTTTAAATACCGGTATTTTGAGTATACCGGGGTGGTATCCGGTACCGGTAATACCGGTCGGTATTACCGGATGGCCAATTCACATGGAAATTAGTCAAATAACCTGCTATACAAACCTGCAAATTATTGCAAACCTGCTATACAAACCTGTTCAGTAATACCTGCAAATTATTTGTTGTACCTTATGAAACCCAATATACAAACCTCTAACTTATGAAACCTGCTATACAAAACTGTTCTTTCCCTATTTACTAGGTAACAAACCTGATTTAAAACACAAGTTATTGCAAACCTGATGTAGAACATATAAACCAAGTAAGAAAGGTTTTTTTTTGGTAAAGTGTAGATGGAAAATCCCGTTTTTTTTTTTTTTAATTTAACTTTTTTTTTTAAATTAAAAAATCACTATACCGGTATTTTGCAAATACCGGCCGGTATTTTGCAAAGGCGGTACACTCAAAATACCGGGGATAGTTGTACCGGCCTCGACACCGGTACCCGGTTTTACCGGTAATACCGGCCGGTACGTACCGGTATTTAAAACATTGATTTCGATAAACATATGAATCATCTAAGACGTGTGTTGCCTCAATGTGCTGAAACCTTAGAGAATTTTGGGTTTGAAAGATGGTCAAGAGTACACTCTCTTGGAGCAAGGTATGGTTTCATGATATCTAATAGTGCAGAATCAATCAACGCTCTAAGTCGTCATTCAAGAAAACTACCCATTAGTTTCAACGAGCTGAGGGACCATCCTCGTGATTTTGGACAAACTACGGGGACAATTCATGTAATTAACTCCATCACTTTTCTTATTTTAATGGTAATGCTCCCCACGTAGAAACAAGTTTCAAAATTGGAAAAATTAAGGTGGGTCATCTCCGACATTGAATTGCTTGCGTCATAATTTAACGACCAAAATGAAATGATCATATGACATTAACTCCCGACAAAACATAAACACATACATACATTGATATTCATTAATTCCACAGATCAATCTCCATCATATATCATAAAACCCTACCATATATACATATATATATATTGATCCATCCAAATATCAGGTTAATATTCATAATGCATTTCCTTCATCAAATAATTTATGGTAAAATTCATTATTTATCTAGTTGATGCATTGTTATTTATCGTTGCAGGATTTAGTGGTCGTGGTCGTGGTCGTATGTTAGTATGCAGCAGGTACAATCGACGATTGAGGAACAGTTAATCTTGAGAGCTATTAAAGAAGAATGTGCCTGGGAGAGTCTCCCTAAACGTCTTCAAGCCAGTTTGAATTCTAAAGATGAATGGCATAGAAGGTGAGTTTAGTTATTCACTTGATCTTATGCGTCACCAATATGTAACATACTTTTACGAAATTGACATTGTATTGTATTTAACAAACTCGTTTTGTTTTTTGTTTTGATTAAGTAATTACGAAATTTTAATATGTCACTAATGTATCTAAGCAGCAATTGATGGCATATTGAAATGATGAGATAGCATACCAGCCATGTCAATCCGTAATATGTCACCATTTTACTTTCTAGAGAAGGTCCCTTGCATACATTGGTAACTGTTATGATCCCACATCGGCCAAGTATGAAATTGGTTGGTGGTTTATAAGTCTATGTGCCCCCTGCTCATTTAAGCTAGCTTTTTTGGAGTGAGTTCTACATCTAGCTTATGGCTTGATGCGAGCCTATTATGGGATCGGTTCGTATTATTAGTAACACAATAAAACGTTGATACACCAGTTAAAATGAATATTGCACAAATGGATGATATGTTCACCGGATCACGTAGTTTACTAAAACGTTTTGTAGTATTGTCTAGAATTCCCCTAAGATGCCAAGTTAGGGATAGTCTTGTGGATCAAAAGTAAGTATATTATTAATTTGCAGTGATTACTAATGGGCAATGATGGAATTTTGTCATTGAACTTGTAGCAATCAATGCCTATAGACTAATGCTATTACTTATATTTAACCAATGTTATTCAATTGTATACTTGAAAGCTCAGAACATAACTGTGAAACTGTATATCCTTTTCTTGGACGCGAAAGAGAGCTATTCAATCCGTGGTACATTTGGAAGCAAATGTTAGATATTGTCATTTTGTTTAAGGCATGCCAACTTTGAGATTGTATAGCTTGATTTTCGAACAACAGAGTCACACCTTGGATGTCGCTAGGCCAAACTGTTGGGACTTAAACACACAACCAGTTGGTTGATGGTTATTCACTTCTGATACTTCTTTACACAACATTTTCATGTCAAACCCTTGAAGAAATCATCCTCTACCTAACATATGATTAATATCTTCATCATTCTCTGAAGTCTGAACGCAAGTTCTTATTACTTGGAATGTACTCCATTATCGAATGTAATAATAAAAGGATCTAAATGACGCAAGACGGAAATTACAAGAGTCTGAATGGTATTCTTAGGTGTTTCAAGTTTATACATATTGTCTCTATTCCTTATGAATGTATTATTGTGCAGGATAATTGCCCATTGTATAAAGAGAAGGCTCCTATGGCGCACTTCTTTTGTGCGTAAAGTATGCAGAGAAGGTGAATATTACGATGACATGATGCGTTATCTTCGAAAGAATTTGGCGGTAAGTATTTGATATGAATCAAGCAAGTCAGAAGGGTGGGCCTTTTACCAAAGGAAAAAAAAGAGGGGTCCAAGGCAAATTATTTTAATTATGAAGGGTCGGCTTTATCTGTTTTAATTTCCTTATTTTAGTAGATGTTTAATTCTGTTTTTATAGTTACTGCGAGGAGTACTATCGTTTCTGTTTTTTTCTGTTACATTTTATAACAATCAGTATTTGCAAATCCGTTTGGTTTCAGTATTAAAGAGAGTTTCTTGGTTTTGCTAAGTGGTTTTGTTGATATTCTGCTTTCCCTCTCGTGGTTATGTATCTGCTATCGTGAATCCTAGACTTTAATTTGTGCTTTGATGTGCATAGAAGTGCCATCTTAGAATAATAACGATTTAATATGCATACTAGAGAGCCCCCGTCTGCTATTTAACATTACAATGGCCGGAAACACATTCATCCACATTGTCTATAGTGTTTTATCCAAGCTCATTCACACTCTATAGTGTTAAACCCATGACCTTATAACTGACAAATGTTTAGTTATGTTCTTATTACGTTCTCTGATTGAAACACGCGATTAACTATGAATTCTTTTCTTGCAGCTGTTTCCTTATCATCTTGCTGAGTATGTTTGCCGTGTAATGAGAGTCTCTCCATTCAGATACTATTGCGATATGATATTTGAAGTCATGAAAAATGGTAGTAATTGGTCGCATTAAGTTATAAATTTATATTTTTTTGTCCTTGGAAAGTGAAACTACTACTCTCTGCATTAGTGGCATTAGTTTTTTGCTATATAATTCATGAACTACCTAAATATGCTACTTTATGAAGAAAAAACCTGACAAAAATGTTGTTCCCCCAAAAGAGAGTACACCGTAAAAAGCTAAATTTTACGTGGCTGAGCTCAATGAGACACTTCTTTAATCAATAAGTACTTAAAAACTTTGAAAGGAACACAATTTGTGTTCCCTATGGTTTGTTGCATACAAGAACTTCTATCACTTTCATATGAAGCCTTGCATTATATCCCAGGGAGACTGATGTTCATCTTGAATGCAGAACAGTCTTACGACCGCATCCCAAATTTTAGTGCAGCAGATGCCTTGCGACTTACGGGGATAGGCAGAAATGAATTTATCGATATCATGAATAAGTGTAGATCTAAGGTACAAAACTATAATATATTCAGTGCATGTTGATTAACGAGCATCTATAGGTGTGTTTATGTGTGTATCAGTTAGTTGGGGTCTTCATACGTACATCTTTTGTTTCACTGGTTATATGATGAACGCACTCAATATGCTTATTTTTGCTCGAAACGGGTATTCCACTAAATTTTGTCTAAACTAAAATGCGTGTAGGTTGTAGCTGTTATCTGGTTGATATTGAAATATAGTTGCTCTGCATAAGAAAAATACAGATGAGAAAAGGGTGTTTTTTTGTTGGAACCGGTACTGTCTTCTAGATGTTCGTCTTATATTCCTTAGGCTATCTTGATTGAACAATTTGAGAGTACCTAAAGGTTCTTAAAATATATTTATCCTCTTCTTATTTTACCTCGGTTTACTTCAACGTCTGTCCTGCATCGTCCACATTTAAGAGTAACAACAATTAAAACCTAGTAATTCCTGTTTATCATCGGGAGAGGAACTTCATGGAACCTCCGCTCTTTGTTTCTATATGTGCTTGGTTTCCTTCATGCCATGCCCTCTTTGGCCTAGGCGTACCTTACCACAAGCACGTCTGTGTGCAGAACAATTTTACTTGCATGTACTAGTCCTAAAAACGGTATTCTTCTCATAAGATATGAAGTATAGCTTACTTAACACACTCCAGGATAGTTAGATCTTTGAGAGATGATATTATACCTACTCGGCAAAATATAACTCATAATATGATTCATAGGAAGCATGAGCCCAAATATACTCTTGGTATACCAGTCGAATGTTCTTGAACCATATTCAGGATCAAGGCTAGAATGTATATAGTAATGAGTAAAAAACTTGCAAAGAAGGATAACTGTAGAGCCGGGAAGCACCTTTTTCACTAATTTGGATTCTTTGTAGACAGATCCCTAGAATCAGGCCAACATCATATATTTCTGAATTAAAAAAATTTAAAACTTCTACGTTAACATCACTTTTTCCGCTATAGTAAAAGTTTGATGTAGCAAAGTTTCCATGAGAAAGGCTTGACAGTATAAATATATGTATTATTTAACCGGAGAAAAGGTCATCTCCCTTCTGGATAAATGCAGTCTATTGAGGTTTGCTAAGTGAATAAGGCCTAGATTATATCCATCAGGTCTTTTGCTCTCAGACTTGAATGTGAATATCCACATGATGACCTTATTGCTTTACTGCTTACTAGCATGTATCCGCGCAATGCAGCAGATCTACCATTTCGTGGTAGACAATAAATGGTGGTGGTCGTGAATTGTTTTGTTTCAATTTGTGACTCGTTTTATTTATAGTATTGAACTTATTAATTGTTTGGTAAAATAAGTTATTAAATAGTTGAAAGTATTGATAGTTTGGTGAAATAAATGGTTAGAGTAAAAATAATGAGATGGTTGAAAGATGAATGGTTGTGATGAACTAAGGAATGAATATTATATTAATTTAAAAAAAAAAAGGAGTGTAGTCGCTTAAATGCATTATAAAGGAGTATAGATATTTTACAATTGTCTACACATAGCTGGAAGCATATCTTATTTTATTTAATTATTCATAATGGTTTTCGAGCTTTTTAGAAAATAATGTGGAAGCTGAACAAGTCGATAGCTAAAGAATTATTGCCTATGCAACCAGTGGACATCGCAATTGAACCTTGGTGGGGTGTTTGTCTTGTCAACTTTACGTTGGAAGAATTTAAGGTAAAAAGTGTCAGTATTGTTGTGTGATTGCAATAGTTCTTTCTTATCATATGGAATCTGAATGCAGAAACTTTCAGAAGACGAAAGTTCAACAATTGACAAAATATGCAAGGAGGAAGGAAATGCATTCATGCTTTTTGATCCTGTTGTCATCAAGGGTCTTTACCGCCGGGGACTAGTCTACCTTGATGTCTGTGTTTATGCCGAGGATCGATTCAAAGGTTACACTTAACATTTAGCATCATGACATTTTGATAGCCGAATATGTTATGCTTATTAGGAGATAGTGAAATTTCAATCTCAAATTATTCTGTCATTAAGCGCATTTGTGCTAAATTTCTCATTGACTCCCTCTTTTCAGCATTTATGTTCTATCAATCATCAAGTCTTTCAATCTTAGTCTGTTGTACTTGTTACGTTTTTGCTTTATTAATGAAGTTGGAAGGTTGACATGCTAATTATTACAGTATGTAGGCTAGAAGGGTTTGTTTCAAACAGAGAACAGTCCTACGAAGATCCCATTGAGGAGTAAGCAGACCACTTCTTTTTCTTTTTCCTTTTTTTTTTACTTTATCGGTTTTAAATTACTTTCTGCAAGCAACAAGTGAAGATCCTCATGTTGTGAACTTCACTATACAGGTTGCTTTATGCTGTTTTTGTGGTTTCAAGTGAGAATTCAACTGTTGCTGAATTGGCCACAACGTTACAGGTCCAGCTCTCTCAACTGCAGGCTGCTGCATCTTTTGCCTGTCGGATAGGATGGGCAGTAAAACTAATTGACCCAGGATCTATTCTTCAAGAACCAACTTCTCCTACCTCTTGTAAAAATTCACTCGGTGAGGAGGAGGAAGGTTCTCGTGCTAGTGTTGGCTCTTTAAACATGTCTGTTGATGGCAGTGTTTTTCAGCAAGATGGGGCGGATAATTCTGGTTTTGCTCGTGTTGCATTTGTTGTTGATGCCAACATAACATCATATCTCATGATGGGATCTGTTTCGCCAGGTAAGGTTTTCTTTATCCTTTTATCCTGATTTGATCTTTCTTACTATGGTCTTTAGTATAAAGGTGGCAATTTTGACCCAATATCTTATAAATGGGTCTATTCAGGTTGTTCTTTTCACAAAATTGTAGCTAAAAGGGGAACGGGTTGGAAGTTATGCAATGTGTAGTTGTAATGCATACAATCTCTAAAATCGGTTTTATACAAATAAAGAAAGAAACAGTTCAGTTTTATGGGTCAACCCAACCAACCTGTATTAAAAGTTACCCTTTCTACCTATAATCCAACCTGCTGGACCTGACCAATAGACCACCTAGCCAACTCTAGATAACAGTGTCTTTTTGATAGATTAGAGTTTACTACTCGTTATGACGGTGAAGGTCCATTGCTATCCCTTTAAATACTCTTATACTCTTTTATTTCATAATTAATTCAGTATACCTATCACTTGAATATCACTTTTACTGTATTGCTGTAAGTCATTTTCCCAGTATAAACATCTTTTGCAGGCTTAAAGTCTCATGCAGTAACATTATATGAAGCTGGGAAACTGGGTCATGCTAGCATAAAAGATCTCTGCAATGATCTTAGCTCTTTAGAAGGAGCGAAATTTGAGGGAGTGCTTCAGGAGTTCGCCAACCATGCATTTAGCCTCCGGTCTGTTTTAGAGTGTTTAACATCTGGAGGAATTTCTTCCCACAAAGGGGACAAGCCTGCTGTAGATTTTTCAACCAATGAAGAAACCGCTTCTATTCCAGGAGATGAATCGCACAAAGAAGAATCTGCAGATGCTGTTATTAATGAATCAGGGGTACCTGATGATTCTGATCCTGCTGTTCATGTGACTGAAGATGCTATTGATATTCAGTCGGTATCTGTTGAAAGTTCTGATGTTGGAAAAGTAATGAATAAGAAAATAAGAAAATATAATGTGGATATCCTGCGTTGTGAAAGTTTGGCAACTCTTGCAGCAGCAACACTAGATAGGCTATTTCGTCGGGACTATGAAGTTGTAGTGTCAATGTTACCACTTCCTCATTCTTATGTACTTCCTGGGCCAAAGGGTCCGGTTCACTTTGGCCCACCCTCTTATTCCTCCATGACACCATGGATGAAGTTAGTATTGTATTCAGCTGTGCGTAGTGGACCACTATCAGTTGTCCTTATGAAAGGTCAATGTTTAAGATTACTTCCTGCCCCGTTGTCTGGTTGTGAGAGAGCCCTCGTGTGGTCTTGGGATGAATCTTCGGTTGACAAGTTTGACGGCCGTTTAGTCAGAGGGAATATACTATTACATTGTTTAAATTCACTTCTCAAACACACGGCCATATTAGTGCAACCCTTAAGCCGGGATGACTTTGATGAGTCTGGGAAAATGAGTACCTTGGATGTCCCTCTGCCTTTAAAGAACTATGATGGTTCATTTGCTGATATAGGGAATGAACTAGGACTTGATATGAATGAAAGTTCCAAATTGAACTCCTTGCTAAGTATTTTGGCAGATAGGATAGAGTTATGGACGGTTGGTTATATTCGGATGTTGAAGCTCTATCAAGAAAGTGACCCCAACAGTTTTGCACCCGATGATGGTGATAAATATGAATGGGTTCCACTAAGTGTGGAATTCGGGATTCCGCTTTTTAGTCCAAGTTTATGCAATAATATATGTAAAAGAGTGGTTTCCTCACAACTACTCCAGACAAACCTGTTTACAGAGCATCACGAGGCAATGCAAGAACTGCGGAAAAGGTTACAAAAGGTTTGCTCAGACTACCAAGCAACTGGTTCAACTGCAAGGATGCTTTACCAAAAAGATCAACCGAAAGGTGATCAGCCAAAAGAAACAAATAAACTTCTTATGACTTATGCCAGTCAAAGATGGAATCCTCTAACGGACCCATCTTCTCCCATATCTGGCGTGAGTGATCATCAAAGACTAAAGCTTGCTAATAGGCAACGTTGTGGTACAGAAGTCCTGAGCTTTGATGGAAACATTTTAAGGTGTGTTCTTATTGATCTCCTATTGGTTTGCATGTGGTTGATACTTACTATCTTATATAGTGTATATCGATTGTAAGGCTTTGGTATTGTTTGTATAATCAATAATAAATTTGATTTAGAGAAAATGATTTAGGAGGTTTTATATACTAAGAAATAAGAATCACTTTGGGCGACTTTTGACCTGTTTCCATTTTAGCGCTTTGACTATTTATTTTACCTGTTTAACCCGTTAGAGATTAAAGATAACCTAAATTACCCCATTCATATGTAAATGGGTCAAAATTATCTCTAATAGGGTTGCATGCATACTGCAGATCCTATGCTCTTTCTCCTGTCTATGAAACTGTCATGGGCATGTTCGAAGAGGCCTCTGACTCAAGCGGTAGTAAATCAGATGATATGGACAGTAGAGAAGCAATCCTTCCCGGTGTCAATCTTCTATTCGATGGATCTGAGTTGCGCCCATTTGACATAGGGGCTTGCCTTCAGGCTCGACAACCTGTAGCTTTAATTGTGGAAGCTTCACTCGCCTCTGCCGCATCTTCTGGCATCAAATAGGACGGCATATGCAAACTTGCATGCCAAAGTGTATATACATGAGTTTCTCTTTGTGCTGCCGATTTTTTAAGGTATGTAATTATGTATTGACATCCTTCTGTTGCATTGAACACCTAAAAACAATAGGGGTTATCTTTTTTTGGAGCCTTGCATTGTGGGTTTCATGGCTGAAGTCCTGAATTAGAAATGGAAATCTTGATCACTTTATTTATGCAACAGCCAATCAGATTAAGTTTTATTATAACGGGTCAAATGGGTAAAATCAAAAAACTTAGCTAAAAAGCAAACGTCCAAATGGATCAAAAGTAGCCTAAAGTGTATTCCCAGTGAATAAAACCTCCTACATCATTTTATCCAAAAAGTAAATCAAAATCATAGTTTTTCATTTATTTTATATTTATACTTTAGTAAAGTAATTAGTTACGTAAAGTTTTAGTTTTTAGTTTATATTGTATATATTAGACCATTTAAATGGGTCATGTGATCTTGACACATGATGAAATGAAAGGATAGGATGAGGTCAGATAAATGGGTATAGTCGCATACTCGCATGTCATCATTTGTGGTTTAGGAAGATGAGTTAGGCACAAAATGTAAAAGGATATAGCATTATATTATAAAAATTGGGGTTATCATCTGCACTGCTGCCCTCACAAATTTTTACTTTTTATTTTTTTTGCTATTTGATCACGTGGAGATGATGTGAGAGCACTCTCATAGTACAAATGATTTCAGCTATAAAAATATTAACTTGTCATAACCTTGAGTCTTATAGTACTATAACACAACTTACCCAGGGAGCAATGGATAATGACTTAAAGAGTCAATCCTTTACCATTATCTTTAAATTTAGCCAACTCTCAGAAAGATTGAAAAAGTTTGGTATCTTTGTGCAAGCTTTGCATGTTGAATCGATTATGTGATTATGTGTGTATCTATCTATTGATCTTTGTGTATCTTCTTTGCATCTTTACTTGATTTTGTGTTGAAATGAAGTGGTTCGGATAGTATAAGCTCTTTCCGGCTTATGTAGTACAGAGTAGCTTGTCATTGCACTTTATCATTCTTTTGGCATTTTATAAGAACTAAACAAAAAACTAAAGGTATCAATGTCTCATTGTTAGTATGGGTCGAAATGCGTTGGGTGGACCTCTAGATCGCACTTTTTCCACGTCTCATTAGTTTATGAATGATTAATGCGTTAATTGTTACAGTATAACATAAACAGGAATGCCATTGGGGTGTTAACCCAGTGGTCAGAAGGTTTTCCCTTAGGGGTTTCCTGCTGGGGGGTCTCAGGTTCGAATCCTGCCACATGCAAATGTGGTGAGGGGGCCTTAGCAATGCTATACCCATCTAACACATGGGGAGCAAACCCTTTAGGGCATTGCCAGGAGTCGAACCAGCGTGGGCGCTCTCGGCTCTCGCGTGGGGAGAGTTAGCCATTTATCCGCTGCTGCCTTACAAAAAAAAACATAAACAGGAATACCAAAATCTTTGACTAAAACAGTTTACAAGTTTGTATAGTAGAATGCTAGAATTTAGGGGACTTTCAAGTTTGGCCCAATTAATGTGTTCCAGGTTTAACTAAAAAGTTATCTGACCTGTTTGATACAACAGCTCAAGTTGGCCCGTTCATAAGTAAATGGGTTGATATTGCCGAGTCTAAGAAGTCAAACACGATATTTTGAAAGAGTCAATCACTGATTAAGTACACGCTTCATTTCACCTTGTAAACATATACTAATATGTTTTTGCTGAATTGGTGCTTCAATCATAACCTGGACTTCTTTTTGCTGTTTTTATGCAGGGCATACTTGTAGCTTCCGGGTTACAGTTACAAGTCAATGCAGGACCCATAGGTAACGAGCTTACGAGCAAACAATTCGTTTTTTCTAACATTATGGGCAGTATATTCATCAAAAAACACTAAAAGGAGAACTTTTTAGTTTGTTCATCAAAAAAAACCATAAAGAATGAATTACAACATAGCAAATAGACCAAGGTTTTCATCAATGTCGATAGTCAATATATTTTTCTTCACATTCATATACATGAATCGAAATGTTGTGAATCCATGTGAAAATTCTTAATGTGGATTATATGTTTGCCTCAAAGCCAACACGAAAATATGTTCTGTGATATTCATGTTGGTTGTGTTAAACCCATGTTTGAACGTTCGATTTGTTCTATTTCTTTCTAACTTGTGATGCGTATTTTTACAACGAGAAACACAATAAAAGCATAATGTCCGATTACTGTACATTCGTCGTATACATGTGGTATTCCTGCTTAATGTTTAAGATGCGTAAAAGGGATGAATATACAAGATGATTAGCAAATCATGGCTATAGAACACCGAAAACCCGTCTTAGTATGAGGTAAAGATGAATCAATAAAGGGACTAGAGCAAAATATACAGGGGCGGAGCCACAGGGGGGACTGGGGGGTGTTCGGTCCCCCCCAACAGGCGAAAATGCAACAGATTTTCTATTGTGCTGCCGAAAATTTTTCGAAGTTTTCTATAGCCGGTCCCCCCCAACAGGCGAAAAGAGGGGATTCCTGGCTCCGCCTCTGAAAATATAATTCATAAATGATGTTAAGATGGGCCGGCCCATCCTCGGAATCCTAAAAAAAAAAAAGAGAGGGAAGAAGATCGCCAGCTCTTTCTTCCCCGTGAATTGACTTCAACTTAAATCGGACGGACCGGCTTCTCCCTTCTCACCTATCTGCTTTGGGGAGAGTTTGATCCGGACAAAACTAGTGGGTGTTGCACAGAGTTAAGTCCAAATCGAGTTGGGCATTTGAGGAACCCTCCTCTCCTGCACATTCTGCGTGTTATTCATAGAGTGATCCTATGATCGATACAGGATATAGACTATCTCTTTCTTTATTCTATTCTTTTTCGGAAAAAAAAAAGAAGGGTGACTCAACTTCTCAGCTAGTATAATAGGTTTTTTAATATACTAAAGAAGACAGAATGATTAGCAGGTTTGATTTGTTATTGAATGAAAGTGTCGTTAACATGAGGCAAGATTCATGTAGGAAACATAGTGATTAACATTGGCATAGACATCTTCATGTGCATAATGATGGAAATAAGATGATCAGAAAACTTGTTCTAACAAATAAGTGTATATGCCAACGTGGGGTTCGCTTACTTGGTAGAGGCTCTTGCCTCCTGGGAAAAGACCAGGGTTCAATACCTGGAACGAGTGCTTCTAACGTTTATTGCAGTAGTATTGGAGTAGAGTAGATTTGCCGTTAAAAAAAAAACAAATAAGTGTGTATGATCATTTGTACCACGATACCACTACAAAAAGCTATAATCATTTACAATATTTGATGCATACAGCTTTATATTTCGTCAATGATAGTATGATTAATCACCTCTCTTTGGTGTTAGTGACATGAGTATGTGACTTGTTTAGTAAGAAAAAAAATAAGATCTTGAATTTTCTTTTCTATGACATATCAAAACATATAATTGTTATTGTTATAGTAAATAAATATGATTTAATCAATATAAATAAATATACTTAGTAAAGACATGTTCATAAGTAATTTTATTTCAACATTTTCAATTAATCCATTAAAGAATTTAACGATCTTTATTCTCTTAAAGAATAAAGACATGTAGCGTTATACCTCCAGCTAATGACACATCAATTTTTTGGTTTTATACGGAGATTGTTTTTGGCTTATTTTCCTAATAATAGCATGATCTATTCTATTTTAATAATTTAATAATAAAAGAAGCCAATAGAAATTATTGTGGGGTCTAACCACCTAACATGTTTTGAACGCTTGGGTATATTTGGGTATGTTTGACAAAAATACTTTGAGATGGATTCTTCCTTGTTAACCACGTTGGCTCGATACTGTGTCAGTGCACTTATTCATACTTATTTGTTAAGATTATTATGACAAATTGTCTCCGTGGTTAGTCATTTTTTCACTTTAGCACTCATACTTTTATTTATCAGCGAACATCCCTAAACTTTGATTTTGACTCACCGCATGTCCCTGCGTTTAACGTTCGTCAGTTGAGCTCCGTTAAGACCCTTACTTGCGATGCACGTGGAGGTATAAATGTCTTTAACGCAAGTGAGGGTATATATGTCTTTTTCACCTGTCCTTTTAAGTAATTATCACGAATCATCCCTATGATTCGTCATTTTCTCACAAATTGTCCCTCTTATATGTTTTTTACTCTAGTTATATATTACACTCCCACGATCCCATACATTTCTCTCTCCAAATGAAAACTAACCTAAATATCCAATTCCAAATTTTTTATCATATCAATTAAAAAAAATCTTTTTTTGAGAGTACAAGTGAGGCAGTCAAGTTGAAGCTTATGGGCTTGAAGGTTAGGAAAACTGCCAATGTGATTAGAGAGTATAAGGAGTAAGGTGTCAAGCCTAATTTCGTTGATAAAATATAGAGTGACATGTGTGATTCTGAAGGATTGGTGTTTAGTGCTTGCAAATAGGAATAAAGAGTCTCGAAAGATGAGACTTCTTGGTCCTATTCTAGCACTTTTGAATGGTGGTAATTGTGGAGTTTATGACTTCTATGCCTGTTACTTGCAGGAAAGGGATGTTTGGATGATGAACTTGATGAGTATGCTTTATTAGATGAATTGTTATGGGAATTTTATTTTTAGTAGGATAAATAAATTGTATAAATGAATTGTTTGTTGAAGTTTGTTTAGTACTTGGGAATGTCCAAGGTACTGATAAGAGTTAAGTGTAAATATTTGGTTATTAATATATACTTTTACCTTGTGGTAAAAAAAAAAATGATATAAAAACCCTAAAATCTGATATAAATATCCCCATTTTCTATATCTATATCTCTCTTAAGTTACCATCTCTATTTACATCACCATTTGATTATACATCATGTAAATTTATATACATACAAACAAATGATAGTTACAAGAGGAAAGGAGCTGCAAATTGTCGGCAACAGATCTCGCCGCCGCATAGTCGCTTAACCACAACCTTCAGAACAACACTATTCAACCACCGCCTTCTTTTTGACTTATCATTTTGACATTTTTTTCTATATTTATCCAGAATCAAGATTAGATCTATATTTTAGATATGGATATGGATCTCGATGGTGGTAGCAGTTCAAAGTTAACACCAATGATTCTTAATTATTTTTTCACCTGTCCTCTTAAATAATTATCTTGCTATATTTATTTCTACTTTATTATTATCATATTATTGTTATATGTTACGTTGGTATACAATTTATAATAAGACAATAAGACATTATATCATTGACATCGAAGTGTTATTATTTGCTTTATAATTTATCATAATGATATATTAATATTTTATTAGAATAAAGTTACTTTTTTATATGTAATCTTTTCTTGCACTTTTTATTTCATTTAAATTTTAGGTTTTTTTTTTTTATCAAGTTGCACCCGCAACGAAGCACAGACCCGTTCTACTTATTTTTTAAGTTGTATCCTTTATTTTATTTTTTATTTATCCATAATATTGATCAAGAAATGTTAAGGAACTAGTTTTAGGTCCCGTCCGATGGACGGGGTAGTTTCAATATATCGTTATAAAAATAATTTAATAAATCACCACAATATAAAATATAAAATAGAGTAAACTTATTTTATTTGAAGAACATTATCATTTATAACATCACTGCAACCCGATATAAAAAATCCTTATGATCAAATGTAACTACAAAAATGATATTTTCTTAAATAAATGCATGCAAAATCTTTCACATTTTGTTAATTTTATGTATAATTTTACACTTATTATCAAACAGTAAATGATTAAGAAGACGACCAACAAATGTCAGGTTTCAACATCAAGATAACTGTATAACAAACTAAACATTGTAATTAAATAAAAAAAATTGAAATTAGTTAGGAACAAAGCAAAAAAACACATAAAAATGCTTAAATGGTAGGTGATAAAAAGTAGTCATATATTATCTTTAAAAAACATGAATGACGTCATCATAACACATTTAATAAATTTTTTAACACGTCAACATGAATATAATATAAAAAAACCAATACAAAAGTAGTAAAAAATAACAAAGTTTTAGCTTTTATATGAAATATAAATAATGCAAATGCAATGTACTTAATGTATTTTTGTTAAAAAAAAATTTTAATAAAAAAAAGCTTACAATAATAAATGTCATATATTAAAAGATGTTGTAATAATAATGATCATATAATAGAGAAGTCATATGTATTTCAACAATAAAATAACTTCGACAACAATTAATATGTTTATAAAAATATGTATAATATTTATCAATAAAACCAACTCTTTTAGGTGGGTTGGCCACTGGTTTGTCTTAGGGCGGCCAGAGGAAGTTTTGCCTTATTTACCCTCTTTTTTTTATAATATTTATCTATAAAGTCAAAAATAAAATTTAATACAATACATAAACTACCACTGAAAACCGTTCTAATACAGCGGTTAGTGAAGCCGTACACCATTATCCCTTGTTGTGTGTTGTCACTCAACATTTTAGTTATTTTAAGCTTTTAAAATTTTGATAAATTATTCATCAACATGTATCATGTAGGTACAATTCTAGCTAAGAATTATTCAAAAACTATAATGAATTAAAAAATAAGATAAATTTGAAATAATAGAAAAATTAATAATTATGTGATAACCTTTATTTATTAGGAAATCTTAAAAATATAATTAA
>JAOEHQ010007167.1:0-17360 GCA_025447715.1 Asclepias incarnata
GATCTGCTGCTTTACCATATTTGAGTTGGCTATGCATTGTTTATATGATATACGTTTATATATTTTGCTTTGGGGTTATACGGAACTGAAACTGAGGCTTGCAAGAATTCGGTTAAAAAAATAACCGGTATAGGTTAACCAATCGGTTAACCGGTTATTAATAACCGAAACCGGTTCCACCAGTTATAGTTTTCAACTTGATTAACCGGTTATTAACCGGTACCGGTTAACCGGTTTCGGTTAATTTTTTTTTTCACTTTAACCGGTTTCGGTTAATGAATAGTAATAACCTAACCGGTTAACCGGTTTTTACACCTCTAGTTTCGACAGTTTCGTGGACGATGGAGAATGGGCTTATAGGCCCAAGAGAAATACAAACCCTTGTTTAGTTGTTTATAACGAAGAAAACCCGGTTCAAATAAACCGAAGTCGAAACCGGTTTTCCCAAAACGGTTTGGGCTTTACGTAAACCGCCGGGTTGAAACCGGTTCGGGATTTCGGGTTTCGGACAGGATAGAGACCGGGTCGGGTTCAGTTTTAGCCAAAAAAACCGAAAAAACCCGGTCAATGGGTTGACCCAAAACCGGTTTGAACCCGGTTTTGGTCCCATTGACCAAAAACCGGGTCGGGTTAAGAAAAAACCGATTTTTGGACACCTCTAACTGTAACTCCTTTCATTAAATCAAACACATATTGAAAAAAATATACTTAAAAAACTAAACTATAAAAATGCAATATATTTTTACTTTTACTTTAACATATGCAACGTATTAGAAAAATACCATTATATGCTACACACTATCAAGTTTGTTTCAATATCAGAAAACAAGTATTGTATGTATGTTGAAATTGGAACAAATTTTGGAAGTATATTACGTTGATATTTTATGAAAAACATTGTATATGTTGAAATAAAAGTGAAAATACGTTACATTTTTATGGTTTTATTTTTGAAAAAAAAGCATATATAGATTATGGTCGTCTTAACCTTAAGGCCAATAAAACAATCGCTTTAGGGCACAAGATTTTAAAGGCCCTAAAACTATGCATATTTTTATGGTTTATATGTAACTATCAAGTATCGCTTTAAAATTGAATTTGAATTGTTAGTGTTTTTATAAATATAAGATTCGAGAATGTTCATTTATCATTGTAATTCCAATTAAAAAATTATCACATATTTAGAATTCTCACTAGACAGTTTTGATCTCATATATACATATCCAGTTCTATTTATATTTTCTTTCATGATGTTATTCTTTGAAGTTAAACATTTAAATTAGTTGTTCAAATCTGGTTAAAATTTCATAAAGTTTCCAAGTTGAAAGTCGCAGCGAATGACTTAAATTTTGCAAATTTAAACATAGTTTTAAACTCTTTCTAGTTTAAAGTTTTTTTCTAAAAACATGTCAAAAGGTTTAACGCTTACATATAGTTATATATACTATATACTTTTATGTATTTATGGTTTAATGATCATTTGAAAAATAGTTGTTGAATAAGTAGATTATCTATGTTTTATTGAAAAGTTTGTATAAAAAAACTTGAAAAGTTGGTTTTAAATTGAAAAAGCATAAGTAAATTTTATGATAGCCCAAATTCTTAATTTTGTAAGGTATTTTCTATTAAAAAAAAAAATTGCTTTAGGCCTCGCAAACCCTTGAGACGGCCACGGCCGAAGATAAGCGAGTATTCGTCATATATATGTCATTTTTGTGTATAAGAATTATTGAGTTGTCTACAAGGCGGGTATGTAACTAATTAATGTGGTTCTCCTTAGCATCAATTTAGAGTTCAACTATAAATTTATGTGGTATCCAAATTAAGTTTTATTCATGACACTCATTCGATTACTATGCTTATAATCATATGGTATATATTTGTTTATCGTTTTATATATGTTTCTCTAAAATCTATACAGTAATACAGAAAAGATTTTTTGTAATCGATCGCCACCAAACAGTTTCAACTATGTGATTATCAGCCATATTGCTAATCGTGTTATGTACAAGTCAATACATATATAGTTAGGGCTGGTTATTGTAAAATATATATTAAAGTAAAATAAATAGAATGAGATCTTGACCATTAGATCATGATAAAACTGATACATGAATATTCATAGAGCACAAATATTCATACTGATATACAACGATTTTCAATTAAAAGAAATTGATTGTTTTTTTTTTTTACTTTAATAATTATTTTATTTGAATCAAAACCTTTATAGTTATAGTTATAATAACTATTAACATATATTAAATGTATATAGTTGTGTGTGAAAGGTATGTGCATCAATTTATTTAATATCGTATCTTCTTAATGAATATAAGCAGATGAGAATATAGACATATAGTATACTATATTCACTATTCACATTCATATTTGTATCGACCAATTTACATCTTATTACATAAAACAACTGGAAAGGTACACAGCCACAAATGCACAAAGTACAACATCTAAAAGCACAATATCAAATATGGAAAAAAAAATGTATATATAGCAATAAATTGTAGCAATTAGTTACCATTTAATTGCAAACCTGTATATGCAAGTTTTGTTTGGTGAATTGTTTAATTATTATGATCGTAAAAAGACCAAGGGTTTTAATTCCATTATTGGAACCAATATATAAAATTGTACAACGTTTGAATTTATTGTTATTGTACAAAGATATATGATCGATCTGAGATAAATTTGTACACAATTATATAAAATTTAGCTTTTGAAAATGTAAACCGGACAAAGAAAAGTTTGTGAAAAACAAAAGCATTTTAGGGCTGAAGAATTACATACATTAATTACACTCAGATTTATTTTTTTATATTAAAGATTTTAATTAATATACTTGATTTGTGAATTTAATAGTCAAATTTTCCTTTAAATGAACTTGAATTTATTAAAAATTTTAATATAAAAAGAAAATTTGAATATAATTAATACATATAATTTCTCTTAGTGACAACGTTAAAGGTTGTCATTAATTAGAAAAACACAAAACAAAATATTTCTTACATTTCTGGAAAACAAATACCGATTATCTAGATTTTTAGCACAAAATGTAATCAGTTTGTCTATATAATACCATGAGACGTTCGTACAAGTGTACAACGCTTGTGTAATTGAACAAGGTTGTTTTCAAAGTAAATTAATTAAGCTGTTAATATTAGAATTTTGAACTTCACAATTTTGTTTTCAATACTTTTCTCACGTTAAATCTTGACACTTAATTTGCACGATTTTTTATCCATAGGAAGCTAAGGCTATTTACCTCTTCTCTTATTCGTTGTCACAAAGGAATAATACCATTAAAACATGCATCATTTCTCACTTTTCATAGACAACTAATTGATGATGTAATAAAATGGAGGTGATTGCTTAATTATATAAATGTTTTAGTTGTCGATCACTTTGACTAGTATATCTATACTATCATATAAAAATTCTTCACCCTACTATCAAACAAAAAAGTTAGAAAATTTTTACACACGAAATTACCATTCTACCCTTAATGAATTAATTTACACCATTAATCACTTATCTTCTAAAATATCTCCACTACCTCTTTACATCAATTACTTACACCCATCACCACCAGTCCGCCACCACCACACCGCCGTCGCATTGCGTGGGTACAATGCTAGTCTCCTATAATTTGTGTTTGATCAATGTGATTATCAGATATAAAGATCACGAATCCATCAATATTGCTAGTTAATGTTAATAGATCATAAATAATGTTAAATAATTGATTATTATATATCCGTTCTTCCTATTTTGATCTATTCCAAGGTAATTTGTCTACTTGTAAATTATACCAATCAAAAATCATTTAAATAGTCAATATCAAATATTATTGGTAACATTGCGTAATGATGGTACTTTTTTATTTATTTATAATCATGTGATTTATGTCTGTAGAACATAATATTGGGATAAAGGGGCTATAAAAAACACAATCTCATGTGTGTGTTTGTTTGTATGAGAGATTAATATATTTTGATCTTCCATGTTCACAAAATATATCAATTTATGGGATCATGAGATATTAAAGAGAAGAAGAAGAAGAAGCTGCTAAGCTGGTGGAAAATGGTGAGAATCGAAAAGAAATAATAAAGGATATATATCCAACGCACAAATAAGTAATTAGAAACGCTGAGGAATGAATTCAAAACATCCCACAAGTAAGAAACAAAATGACTAATTAGAAGATGAATTATCTCCAATGAATAATAATTAAGCATATATATATGTACACGTAGTAGTACGTAGATATACATATAATAATAATAATAATAATAATAATGATAGTAGCTAGATATGAAAATGAGTAGCTTGAAAAAGTAACTTCTCTGATGGAAATACAACTAATATAATACATATATGCAGGTGAAAATTTATGGAATGTACGTGATCGATCGATCGATCGGTTTATTTTCATTTCATCTTTCACCATACACACACTGTCATACACTCCACTCAATGAGTCATGTTTTAACATCATATATATGCTAATTAATTAAACTCTATTATATCTCGATCTCTTTTCTTTTCATACCAAGTTGACCTTAATTTGTTTAATGCATATGCATGCCATGATCGATCAATCTGGTTTTTACAATCCTTAATTAAGTTATATATGTATATATACTACTAATTAATTAAGTTGGAGTCCTTTTATATATATATATATGTATATAAAACACATAAGGTGTAATAATCATCCATATATCTTATTTTATGTAGAGAAAAAATAGAAAATATTTCTCTCTATTTCAAAATATAATAGATAATGAAAAGCTAGCAATAAAAGCTTCAATATCGTCCTTCATAAATGCATATGCACATCCTCTCAATACCCTCTGGCATTAACTCCTTTCTTCTTTGGCTGTCATCTCTTCAATGCTCCAACCTCTTCCTTTCCATCCTCTCTCTCTCTCTCTCTCTCTAAGACTTTCTCTCCTTAATAAATCTGGAGATCATCACTAAAATAAAATACTGCCTGAAAACCACTCTTTTTACTCACTTCAAAGTGGTTTTCCGTTGCCATTCTTTCCATATATACCGGATCTTTCGCTAGAAATTTTCACAAACCAAGATATACAAAATTCTGTAAGTACTAAATTCTTAATTTAACCATATGTCATCTTCACGTACTTTTGTATTTTGTCACTCAATTAACATATATATAGGGTTTTTAAAATTTTTACTATATATATATATTTGCATGCTTACTTTTTTATTTTTTTGGGAAAGAAAAACTAGCTAGTGTGTGAATTTTTAAAAACATAAATAAAAATAATGTGGCTTGGTTTATTATTTATTTATTTATTTTTTGAACAAATTGATCTAGCTATATATATATATATTTAATCGGTGCTAAATTTACTCACATTTCGTATTTGTATAGACTACTTAATTAAAGGTATAGACAGATGGGTTAAAAACTGTCTTTATTTGTTAAGTTGCCTAAAAAAGTGTATTAAAAGTTGGGGTTTTGATAATGACATGGCTGTCATCGATCATTTATTACATGTATAAACGTGTGGTAGTATCATATTAAATATATATTCCTTAAAAATTTTAATTAGTCGTAATGTACAACAATTTTATTTTATACATATAAATATAATAAAGTACGACTTAACTTAATAAAAATCCTAAAAGGTGTCATTTTAACCGTCTTTTATAGTATATTAAATTTAGTTTGATGATCATGTGAGTTGATTTAATTTATCTATGAGCTAGATCGATCCCGCCAATGATCCACAGCTCGTGTGGTGAGGCGCCTTGGTTTTTTTCTAGAGGTCGGGGGTTCCAGCCTTGCATTTGAATAATGTGCGCCTGTCAAAAAAAAAAAAGCTAGATCGATCCCCTTTTACTCAGAAGTAAACCTAAAAAAAAAAAAACCTCTAGAGATAGTATGTGTGTGTGTGAGAGAGAGAAAGAGTTTAAAAAAGATTTGCAAGTCATTAAAAGGTTGACTTTTGTTTAAAGAATAGAAGACCTCTTCTGTTCCAATAGTAAATATATATACATCTATGTCGTTTGTGTTTATGAGTGCAAATTTCATAGTCAAATTTTATTTTATTAACTTATATATATATATTTTATATGTTCCTCTCTCTTCTTTAGCTCTGATCGATTATACTTTTGGTTTATTAATTTAAGCTAATGAGATTCACAACATTATTTATTTCTCTAGAACTTGGATACCTAATATATTGAGTACATTACACTACTAGTACTATATAGTTTATTTTGTTTCAAGAAATTTGTTTAATTTCATATATGTTATAACACTCACAGGAGTCTTAAAAGGGAGAGATGTTTCAGCCAAATATGTTTGAGAACCTTCATCATCATCATCATCATCTTGTTGATATGAGCCACAAGACACCAGAAAATAATCTTGATATGCTTAGAGATGATGATCATGATAGTAAATCTGGGACTGATGTCATGGAAGCTCCGAATTCTGGGGATGATCAAGATCCTAATCAACATCCGAACAAAAAGAAACGCTACCATCGCCATACTCAACACCAAATACAAGAAATGGAAGCGTATGTTATTTCCTAGCCAGCCCTAATTAAGAAAAATTTGTACGGATAGTGCAAAAATTTAAACATATGGTGTAAATGGGATTCGTTGTCGGAAATTTGGTGTAACTAGGAAGTCCGGTGTTTACAACACCGGTCCTAAACATTTAGCCTTAAAACCGGTGTCTTAGACACCGGTCCTCAATGGTGGTGGTAAAAGCCGGTGTCTAAGACTAATTAAAGCATTTATGGTGGTGGTAAAAGCCGGTGGAAGACATACATTGAGGACCGGTGTCTAAGACACCGGTTTTAAGGTTAAATGTTTAGGACCGGTGTTGTAAACACCGGACTTCCTAGTTACACCAAATTTCTTCCAACGAATCCCATTTACACCATATGTTTAAATATTTGCACTATCCGTACAAATTTTTCCTTTTTAAAACCAAGGTTGTAGTGTGTATGAATATGTTAAATAATGTGCAAAATCAGTTAATTTATTAAATTGTCTCGATTCCAAAAGATCGTAATGGGTCAGACGGTCAGACCTTCATGCCACGTGATCTCCACTCCTCGCTATCGCTTGGAATGTGCATTTTATCAGCAAACACATCAGTCAGCTGCTTTACTTCGACAAGGCTCAACTTTTTCCAGTAATCATAGATTGGTTCAGAGAAACCTGTACTTTCACAAATCCATAACCTCTGCCTTGTTCGAGTAATGGCCACATACAACTGCTTCAGCTCAGAGCATAGAACAGCGTGCTTTTCCATATTGAAACTTGAATAAAGTGCAGTAGAGGGTGGATTGAGTAAGTCTTTTTCCTTCATATATTCATATATGATACGCCACTCATTTGAGAAAGCAGATGTACTAAAAAAGTCGTACAACAATACATCCTACAAAATATGCAATACTGTTAAATACATATCGTCGAACATGTAATTTCCAACTTAGAGTTTTAACCAACAGCTAATTGCATAAACAGGTAACGTGCTTTAGACATATTTCTATTTTAGGTAGAAAAAAAAAAAGCTTAGTCTTTTTTACCATAAAAACCAATCGAATATTCAAAACAATAAATATATCAAGTTAGCCAAATTTTGATTCAAGGTAACTGTGGTGACCAAGTTGAATTTCTTATTCTGAAAGCAAGCAACGAAAGATATGGCTTGTGGTTGCTTTGTTGTTGCTGATAGCCTGATAGTATTAAGAGTTTCGGTGGATCCACATTAAGTTAACTTTACATCAAAGGACTGTTTATAAGATTACAGAATCTCCTATAACGGCTATAACCATATTTTCCCCATCCCGGATGATGAAATAGATAGATTAACTGATTAATGTACCACCCACTTGCCATTCTTATGAATTTTCACGATTTTTAGAAACTCAAAAAGAAGAAATGATAGCTTTAATATCATCCACACTAAGTTAACTTACACAATTACCTTGATTCAAATACTTTAAAAGTTCAACGGAAAATAATTTGTTTCTTGAAATGGAATTCCGCATAAATTTGACCCATTTCTACGCAGTTTTCCCTTGATACAGATACAAAATTAGTGGATTACCTGAAACTCCAAGCCTTTGGATTCCATGATTGTTAACACAATAGCATTCTCCCCAACGATGTCAACTACCTTCTCTTTAAGAGATTCGTCACGAACTAATACAACTTGCTCAGCACCAAATCCAGTGATCTGCTGAGAATTATCTCCTTTCCTTCCAAATATGATCTTGATAGCATTGTTATTTATATCAGTTTCAAGCAAATTAGGTAGTTCCCCACCAATTCGACTGGTCTCCGGGGACAAAGCATCAACAAACAAAGGGAAAAAGTGGCAAAGAAGGTTAACGACACTCTGTGCCAAATTCAAAACTCCTGCATGTGTACGAAAGTTCTCGCTTAATTGAAACATCTTGGAGATTTTCCGCTTTTCAGAACCCGAAAGAAATTTGCTGAAGAACATGAAGCGTATATCTTCGAACCTGAAACCAATACCCTTTGCTATAGCCTGGGCTGTATCTCCAGAAAAAGCAAAGCCCTCATGAACATTTGTACACACGTACTTGAAAAGCATAATTTGCCTCATTGAAAGATCTTGGACCTCATCAATAAATACATAATCCATCATATCTCCCGTGTACCCTTCCACTTCTAGCCTTTGATGAAGATCATTCACTAAATCAGCCATATCAAAATGTTCATTATCCCCCTTTTTCTTCTCATATTGAAGAAAAATGTAATATATGATTTCTCTCTTCTGTGCATTGAAAATGGAAGTTCGGCTATTAGAAAGTGCAACATAGTCGTCTCTAGAGAGGATCTCACTGGGATCCTTGTTTGCAGTTAATCCACCCTTTATAACGGACATTATCTCAGTATAAACTAAGGATGGATCAAGACTTTTTGTTAATTTATTGTTGAAGTGAGGCCAATAAATGGAACAAAATCTCTCATAAGTAACATCCTTGCTCATATAATGTTTCCAGACAACAAGTCTTGAGTTACTCGTTTGATTGCGAGAAATGACCTTCCTAATAGAAGGGAATCTCTCAAAGTATGAAGTGCCAACTGTTCCATCAAGCATCAGGAGAAATCTATGGAATGTTATAACAAGCGGATACACATCGTGTTGAAGATGAACAAAATGATCAGGAATATCTTCAGAAAACATCATTTTATCATTATCATGTATACACAGTGAGGTGTTCTGAGAAGACGAGCTCCCACCACATGTTAGTCTGCATATCATATAAATTCATTGTCAGAAGGTGAATACTTTGCAAGATTTATAGTATGCCGCAAATTAACTATGAACATAAACAGATACATCTTAAAACACAGTAGCATTATAATCAACTCTAGGTGTCTTTATCACGTTAGTTATGAACCAACTAGTATTTATCTTCCTTTGCTGCAGTACTTAAATTGGCTAGAACAAAAAGCAAAATTCAGATGCAGTAAATTGATGTTAATTACTTGTCCATATTGATTCACAAGCATTACTGGACAAGCATATTTAAGATGATAGAAACATACATAATGGTTATAATTATCATTTGTAATTCACCAACCTTCTCAATTCATCGACATGTTGCTTCACCGCATAACAAAGTTTTGGATTAAACGTGACAAAAAGTTGATGCAAAACATCCTGCGTAGTCACCTCGTTTCTTTCCATTACCTCATGAAATCCTTCGCATGCTAAGTGGTGAAGTTGTTCATTATGAAATAACTTCATAGTTAACACTGTTGTTTTGCCCGTCCCAGATCTTCCAAGAATAAAGCTGCCTTTGTCAAAAAAGACAGCATCCTTTTCTTGTTCGGTTAGCTCAATTGGAAGACCGAGATCCCCACCATCACATCCAGAAATCATATATTTGACTGATTTGGTCGACAATGGAAAAAACTTCATTAGTATCAAACTTTCGCGTACCTTTACATTTTCAACACAAACATTTCCATAGGCACCATCCTTAAACTTTTCATCACATTGGCTTTCTGTTTTATGCTGGATAATTGCAGGTTTCAATGGCCATGTCATTGGTAATTCAGAACCCCTGAGAATACAAGTAACACTTTAGAAAATTTCTCCTATATAGCAGATCATTGTAATAAAAGAAACCGAGATACTCGTATTAAACATACCTTTGAGCGCCTCTTGCTTTGCAACAATCAATATACTCTGGGGTATATGTTCCAATGATTCTCTCCAAACGTTTTACTAACTCGTCAATCTCGTTAAAGGGCAGTATATCCCAAACCTTTAAGGCTTGGGCATAATAATGTGTTTCCTTAACAATGTCTACTGTACATATGAGATGCAATCCTCTAACTTTGAACTCTCTCATAATGCCAGAATAATGACTTTCACTAACAAAAACTGCAGTCGAACTGCTTTTTGGCCGCCAACCAGTAGAAAGCTTTAGAAGCATTAGAAGTACAAGTTTCTTAGTGTCCCACGACTCGATTCTCGAAAAAGAGTCCCTAAACTTGCTGCTAAACAAAACCTGCAGGATCAATGAAAGTTAAGTACATGATGGACTACATTTAGAAACAAAAGAACATGTACATAACCAAACTTCCATTAGTTATTAAGAAGGTTAATTACCTTCCATGTGGTATTTCGAAAGAGTGTAGTCTCCCCACTAAGCAACTCATCAAGCTGACGAAGATCTTTCTTGACTTCAACGATGACCTTAGCAAGGTCCTTGTGTTCATCAGCCTGAAAGAAACATCGACTAGCCTTAGCATCAAGAATCAATGATTCCCATGTAGACCCTCTCTTCAAATGCACTTTTTCATCTCCTAAAATCCACAAACAATGCCTGCAGAAGCATCGTATCAGCCAGAAAATGTTCACACAGTCTATATATATAGTTCAAACTAAGGTCATTAGAGAAATGCAAGGAAAATAATAGGGCGCGAATTACATAAAAAGTGTTACTCAAATATACCTAAATTTGAATTTGAGATACTAATCTTTATTTCTCTTTTGAGAAAGTTACTAACTACTCGGTTTTTTCTGTTCAGAAAGTTAGCGAATTCTTTTTTTAGCCAAATGAATACCTTCCGATCTATGTAAAGTTGACGTATAATCTGAAAAATCTTTAACTAAAGTCACTGAAATTTATTTCTTAAGAAAATTGCAGATTGAAAAACTTTCAATAACTTTTTCAAAAAGAAAAAAAATGAGTAACTCAAATTCAAATTTGGATATCTTTTAGTAACTTTTTATGCAATTTACCCAAAATATTAATTGTTATATATATAACCTTGGCCAAGTGATATAGTCACAAATGTTGTTTTGACAACCTCTGTTGACCTCCTCAATGCATTCAACTTTATCAGCTCCAACAGTTGATATTATCAAAATATCCACTTTTTCATCTTCATATTTCTGAACAAATCCTACTTTTACCTTGAAAAACTCATTGTTTTTGTAGTTATTTTCAAGTTTGTGTTGCATGCATTCAACTTGAGCATGATATGGAGATAAAATTGCAATGCTAATCCGATGCTTTGATGATGCACATTCTGTAACAAGATGGGACAAAACAAGTACTACTTATATATATATATATATATATATATATATATATATATATATATATATAATAATTTGCTATACATAATCTACATATTTCATACATGCGAATATATAAACGGGTAAACGAACAAGGTTTTACACGTTGAACAGATTTCACGGGCAGGACAAGTATTTAACTCAGATGTATACAGCCTAACCGAGTATCTCGTGACCAGTTCCAAACCCTTTCTAGGCCAACCCCAAGATGCTTACTTAGGGAGGGATATTATGCATGTCTAGTGACTAGATATATATTCTAGTTTCAAAATGAGATTCGTATTCATAGTCACATACCTTTATATAGTAACTGCAGAATCCGCACAATAACCGCAACTTCAACCATGTTTTTCATGCCTTCATTTTCAGCATCCAAAACGGTTTTTCCGGAAAAAATATTGATGAATGAAAATTTACCAAACATTGCACCAGGAATATAGCATTTTCTTTTCATATCTTTTTTGCAATTACTAATAAGTGATGAATTCATATTAGTTAGTAATAAAGTATCAGCCATCATCACTAATTGAGTTGGAATATGAGACTAAATTTTACATGAAAAAAGATACTTTAGATGAAAAAAGAAAGAAGCTTATCGGTTTTATATACGAGTATATAATATAATATAATAGAGTTTGATCATCTTTTTTTTAAGCAGAAAATGAACAGTTTATTCGGGCTGTCAGACTTAATATATAACATCTTGTACTGCATGTTATCAAGTGGCGTCGTGTTGTAGGCTTTCATCATTACAGTTTGGGAAGGGTGTTGTTAAATGTACCCTAAAGTCAACAATTTTATTAATATTTTAATGTTATCTTATTTTTATAGTTTGAAAATAATGAAATTATAAGGAAAGAGATATTCAGCTTTTTAGTGTTTTGTGCATAATTATATCTCTTCATCTTCTTTTTTCTCTCTCTTTTTTGTTATTTCACAATTAATTTAATCTCTTTTTTAGGGCAATTTAATTTCATTTTAATTTCTGTTATTTATTTGTCATGTGATTGTACTTCCGATTTAAAAAGTGACGTATTGATTTATCGTGATGCTACTTCTTTTTAGAATGATAAGACTTTATGCTATATTTATTTAATTTTAATAAATCTTTAAATCTTATAAACATGATAATTAAAAATATTGTATTACCATTACCTTCAGGTTTTATCTATATACTAGATATAAGACCCGTGTAAAACACAGATCGTCAAAATAGGAAGCGTTAGATATAAACTTATTACATTTTCAAATTTAATTATGTTGAATATGAAACTTTTATTTTTTGCGTAATAAAGAAGGTAGTACATATCAATCAAGAATGGTATGCGAAAAAATCATTAACCAAATAAAGTTGAGGTAAATCCGAGAAAAATAGATTAGCAATAATATTTGTATTAATTTGTTAAAATGAATTGTTGAATAAATCATGTAGAATTTTTTGAAAAGTTAGAACACGTTAATAAAGTTTCCAGTTATGCTTAATTTTTTTTGGTAGATGTTGTTAGGAGTGGTTTTGGTAAATTTGATGAAATTAAAAAGTTATGTAGTAAATAGTTAAAATATATCTTTCGGGCATATAAAAACTAACTCATCTAAGTGATATATAAAAACTAGTTGATGGCTGACACCATTTCTCAGTAGCTATCTTCCCAGATTTTGACTTCTTTTCTCTTGGAAATTTCATAATTAAATCTTTCAGGGATAGCAATAGAAAATCCAATAGTAACTACGTATACTAATTAGAGCTGGCATAACAGGTGCGACACGACACGACACGAACACGATAAGACACGAACCTGTTAAGGCCAAACACGAACACGAACACGACACGATAACTATTTGTGTCAATTTTTTCAAACACAAACACGACACGAAATTTTACATGTTACACGATAAGAAATCTGGTAAGAGACCTGTTAACAAAAATCCTAAATTTTAACCATCGAACCTGTTAAGGAACCTACTAAGGAACATGTTAAAGACACGAAACCTGTTAAGACACAATAAAAACCTGGTAAGAGACCTGTTATAGGTCTTAACAGGTCTTATCGTGTCTTAACAGATTTTTTAGCAGGTTTCATTTAGTACATATATATATTAGTGTCTTATCGTGTCTTAACGGGTCCAGACATGTTAAGACACGAAACTTGTTAAGGCCAAACACGAAACCTGTTAAGACCAGGTCGTGTCGTGTTAACAGGTCCGTGTTAGAAAGTGTCAGCTCTAATACTAATCGACTATATATTCAACAGTTTGAACATATATCATTCTTGAGAAATCAAACCGAAGATGCTTAGAATTAGGTAGTACAAGATCAATCTTTCCTATTAATTTCCATAATAATATGACCGAAATTAAGTACCTTGAGCACAAGTATCACAAGATCAATGACTATCTAAACAATAATATACATATTGACTTTTGATGATCATAAGAACATCACTATCTGGAAATATTTTGGGTAAAAGGCCATTTGCCCTTTGAAATTTTTTATTAATAATAAATAACTAAAATATTTACAAGCTACTATGGCCTATGGGCATACCCATAACTCCATAAGGAAATACACTTTACAAATTATTAGTTCACATCCCAAATATCAAAATCATAAACTACAACTATTAAGACTAAGATACCAAACATCAAATTACAAAACTTATTAAATAAATAAAAAACATTTCTATGGAAACTCTTGTTTTCACAGCCACATCCATTCTCAATTCATGGGCCTCTAAAAACCAAAAAGCATAATCCATAAAATTTGGTCCAATGCATTATATCATCAAATCCATGTCCACTTTGCTTCCATTACATCAAGTCATCAACCGTACCGCCAAAAAATCCATCTATACCAATTAATGTCCATTCCTCATAAATATTAACCAATAACCTGTTAATATTTCTAACCCAAAATATCCACACTACATTAAAATTAAAACAATTGCAATTTGCAATATAATCATGTCTTTAAAATACCAAACCCCGTCTCACTAAATAGGCCTCTCAAATATAAAATGCATGGAACATTAAACTTAGCCCAATGCAGAAAAGCACCAATCCATAACCCTTTCATTCCATATAAACTGCCTCATAAAAATCCTTTTACCCAATTAATAAAACATTTCCCCCACACAAAAACTAATAAGTTAGCCTCTTCTTCTTTGCTCATATAAAGCAAATAACTTTTGATACATAACATTCTATTTAATCATAGTCCTAAAAGACTATGGTTAGCATAATTTAAAAAACTATGCTAAAACCAAAATCTGATATTGAAAGTCTGAAAGATAATATATAAACTTCGATTACTTACAGGATAAGCTTCTAGAGAAATTTTAGCACAAGTAATCAACACACCTAAATTTCGATGCATGCTAAGATAACATGATAATAGTAAACTATGTATTGAAGTGTATAAATGGCTTGTAAACATATGATAGTAGATAATACGAATTTCCTATATACAAAAGTTGAATTATTTCCAAAACAAATATTGTATACATTGTAAGCATATAAAGGGGAAGTCAAAAAGAAAAGCTAGCAAAGAGATAAAATTGAAACCTCAACCGAAAAAAGATATAAACTTATTACAATTTTAAATTTAATTCTGTTGAATAGGAAACTTTTATTTTTTGCGTAATAGAGAAGGTAGTACATATCAATCAAGAATGGCATGCGAAAAAATCATTAACTAAATAAAGTTGAGGTAAATCCGAGAAAAATAGATTAGCAATAATATTTGTATTAATTTATTAAAATGAATTTTTGAATAAATCATGTAGAATTTTTTGAAAAGTTAGAACACGTTAATAAAGTTTCCAATTATGCTTTAATTTTTTTGGTAGATGTTGTTAGGAGTGGTTTTGGTAAATTTGATGAAATTAAAAAATTATATAGTAAATAGTTAAAATATATCTTTCGGGCATATAAAAACTAACTCATCTAAGTTATATATAAAAATTAGTTGATGGCTCATACCATTTCTCAGTAACTATCTTCTAATGGAAAACGACTTTCACGTTCGGTTCAGAGAGTACTTTTTTCGTTGAGAATTCCTCGTTCCCTCTGGATAGACCAGCGGCGAATTCAAAAAGATTTTGACTTCTTTTCTCTTGGAAAATTCATAATTAAATCTTTTGGGGATAGCAATAGAAAATCCAATAGTAACTACATATACTAATCGACTACATATTCAACAGTTTGATGATATACCGTTCTTATCAACCAAATTGAAGATGCTTACAATTAGGTTGTACAAGATCAATCTTTCCTAATAGTCTCCATAATAATATGACCAAAATTAAGTACCTTGAGCACAAGTATCACAAGATCAATGACTATCTAAGCAATAATATACATATTGACTTTTGATGATCATAATAACATCACTATCCGGAAACTTTTTGGGTAAAAGGGTATTTGCCCTTTGAAAAATTTTATTAATAATATATAACTAAACTATTTACAAACTACTATGAGCATACCTATAGGGAAATACAATTTACAAATTATTAGTGCACATCCCAAATATTAAAATCATAAACTACAACTATGAAGACTAAGATACCAAACATCAAATTACAAAACTTATGAAATAAATAAAAGAAACATTTTTATGGAAACTCTTGTCTTCACAGCCAAATCCATTCTCAATTCATGGGCCTCTAAAAACCAAAAAGCATAATCCATTATTTTTGGTCCAATGCATTATATCATCAAATCCATGTCCACTTTGCTTCCATTACATCAACCATAGTACCGCCAAAAAATCCATCTACACCAATTAATGTCCATTCCTCATAAATATTAACTAATAACTTACTAATATTTCTAACCCAAAATATCCACACTACAATAAAAATGTAATACAATGCAATAGTGGACAAAAGACTCATCAAAATTAAAACCATTGCAATATAACCATATGTCTTTAAAATACCAAACCCTGTCTCACTAAATAGGCCTCTCAAATACAAAATGCATGGAACATTAAACTTAGCCCAATGTAGAAAAACACCAATCCATAACCCTTTCATTCCATATAAACTGCCCCATAAAAATCCTTTTACCCAATTAATAAAACATTTCTCCCACACAAAAACTAATAAGTTAGCCTCTTCTTCTTTGCTCATATAAAGGAAATAACTAAAGAACCATTTCCATTGTTCTTTTTCATTGGATGACTGTGATGTCATGTTTTGTTGTGCTAACAGAAGTTGTTGATGTTGTGGTGACATCATTTGTAGCTGATGGAACGGTTAGGAGCCTTGCATGAAAGACTTCTGCTGTTGCATTAGACCAGACCGCAACTGATCTAATACCTGTTAATTACCATCATCACAAGTAACATGAAGGTATAACTCCATAAGTAGGGAAAGGTAGACGGCTAAATGCAGATTATCAATAAAAATGCTTACTGTGAGAGGCCATCCTTTTAATGTCAAATTGTTACTGCCTTGATTTGATCCTACAAAAAAAGGATGTCGTCTGTTACATGAAGTTCTGGATAACTATACAGTCAAAGATACAAGATATGATTTAATCAAGACATTACCGGGAATTCCGATCAATGATACTTCAGGACCCGCAACTCTAGGATTTAACATTGGATTCATCTCCGTTTTTATTTCCTATTCAAGTGTATGGGAAGCAGAAGATAAGGATTTATATTCCTTTAAATCTTAGAATCATCACATATCACTCCAATATTCAAAAGTATATAGTG
>JAOEHQ010007177.1:0-17358 GCA_025447715.1 Asclepias incarnata
TCTACTTTTGTTAAAGCGTACAAATATCCAACCGATCCGAAAGAGAAAAAGTTCAAGAAAGCACAAGAGTCGGCTCGTAAGGATATTGAACGCGTATTCGGAGTTCTCAAGGGCAAATGGGGTATCCTTACTCGATCGTTTCGGCAACACACGATAGAAAATATAAAAAACCTTGTGTATGCGTGTGTGATAATGTATAATATGATTATACATGATGTCGGTCGCGCAATCAACCCAGTTCATATAGGGGATCCCATGGTCTAACCGACGTTTGACCAGTACGCCTTACCGGAGATACGAGACGAGGAGACATATTTCCGCCTCCGACATGATCTTACGGAGCATATTTCGACTCAAGACTTACAATACCTCGAGGCGGACGAGGAAGACGATTAACTATTTATGTGATATTTTGTAATGTTTTTTTAAATGTTTTTGGGTATTATGTAGGGGCTGTTTGACAAGAGGCTTTTGAGGACTTTTAAGAGCTTAAAAGCCCTAAGCTTTAAAAAAAAAAATCTTTTTAAAATAATAGCCCTGTTTGGATATGTATTTGAGATAAAAAGCCACAATCCCAAAAAGCTCTTAAAAACCCCAAAAGGTCTTTAAAATAAAAACTTGGGTAAGGAGGGTTGCAAAAAAAGCCTCAGCTCCTAGCTCCAGCCCCAAGCTCCAGCTCCAAGCCACAAGCTCCAGCTCCAAGCCCCAAGCTATAGTTCCAATCCCCTAACCACAGCCTCAACTCCAGGCTTTTGTGCCAAACATACCCGTAATGTTTTTTTTATAAATATTTTTTAGTATTATGTAATGTTTTTATGTAATGTTTAATATTATTTTTAATGGAATTTTAGTTTTTAAATAAAATGAAAATGGCAGTGAGTAGTGGGTGAAATGAGTATTGCCAATGAAATAATGGAATGTGGTATGAAAGAGGGGTAACTGAGACGACATAAGGAAATTGGTTCTCACTGCTTCCCCGTCATCACCATTAAATTAAATATATATACACGTATACCTTTTTTTTTTAAAAGGTGTGAATTACTCGATGAGAAATCCTATCATCCAGAGATTGTAAAAATTATTAAGACATCTAGTGAGAAAATGTTAGGGGAAAAACACAGAAGATAGAGAGAAAGAGATAATTTGTATCAATTCAAGCTTATCATTTCACTAGTTCTGATTACATCTTATAGTAACAACCTTCCTAGCTACATAACGACCTATTACAAAGTTTACATTCTAGACCTTATATTCCTTAACTGTTTACAATTAAGTCCATGTACTTTCTAACACTAATCAATATGTAACAGAAAATAAGTCTCCTTGCCAGTAGGCCATAAGTGTTTATACACGTATACCTGTACATATATATATATACACTAATACGCAATCACCATTAAATTAAATATATATACACATATACATGTACATATAATAACTTATACTATCTTATTTTTCATCAATAAAACATGAAAATTTTCAAACTTTGTTCATTTCACTATTTGGGTATGCAAAATTAACTCACTTTTTTTTAATGTTCTTTCTTGGATAACAAAAGAGTTTCAAACTTTGTTAATTTCAACATCTGGGTATTTAAGTTATGTCACTTTTTTTTTTGTAAATATATGTTGGATAAGGAAAAAGTTTCAAAATTTATTAATTTGATTATCTGGGTATGCCAAATTAATTAACTTTTTAAAATAATCTTGCTTGGGTACCATTTTTCTTGATTTAAAAAAAATAAAATTTCTATGTAATCAAGAAAACTAGTATGAAAAATCTTATAAAGAAACTAGGTATCAAGCAAAACTCAAATCAATCATCATCATCAACAGATTCATCAAAAGTTCAATCTGGAATAGCAGGATGGCTTAATTCAGTAACTAATAGTAAAAAGAGAAGTTTAAGCCCTGCATCATCTTCAAATATAAAGTCAATTGAAGGGTTTGACTCAGTAAGTAGTAGTCAACTTGATGCAGTTATGGATGAAGTTAGGATTTGGGAATCAAAGGATCCCGAAGTAGAAGAAGACGAAGAGTATCAGATTCAACTTGCTTTGGAGTTAAGTGCAAGAGAAGATCCAGAAGCTGTTCAGATTGAAGCTGTTAAGCAGATTAGTTGTTGTGATCCAATTAGTACTCCTGCTCAAATCGTTTCGTATCGGTATTGGGTAAGTTTGTGTTGTTTTTGTTTTAGTTTGTATCCTGAAAGTTATGCATATGCAATGTATCTAGTGTTTATTTGCATATGGTGGGACAGTTATGTGGATAGCGGTCTTTTTCGTTGCTGTTTTAAGGTAGAAATGAAGTATTACTAAATATAGAAAGTTTTAGATTGTCTCTGTGTTTGTTTAATTTGGAGTTGGTAAGGACGAAGCGAAGGGTTTCTAGTTAAGGAAACCATTTGAGAATTTTTCTGTGATTATATAAGTTGCAATTACTATGGAAAAACCGAAAAAGTAAGAGTTGTGAGATTCTATAATTGGTTTCATGGAACTATTTGTTGTTTGTGTTAATGAAGCAACTATGAACATGTTGAGGTTCATTGTTACTTCATTTATGTGATTTAGGTCCCAATAATTTACTCAAGTAGTTACCAACCCTTGTAACATATCCTTCATTTCAGCAACACGCCTTTTTCCTTATCTGATATAAATGTACATTATATATAAGTTGTGGCTAGTGTTTTTTTTTCTTCTTAAGTGTCAATGTGTTTGCAACCTTCCATAAAGAAGTAAAAACTAGTATTTCATACGGTCCAACCAGTTATATATAATTTTCGTATAATTGTTAGAACATATGAATTTCATCGGACATGAATAAAAATTTTGTTGAAATTGAGGATATAATAGTGAAATAAAAAGTCGGAATGCTTAGTGAAGATGTTTGTCTCTCCCAATGACATGTGTAACCCAATTCGAATATCAAATCCAACACAACAAACCATATCTCATTATCTGTCTTCTTAGAGCTATCTAGTTATGGATATATTTTCTTACCCACAGGATAATGAACATATTAGCATTGTCTATTTTAGTTATTGAAATGAAATTCCATTGTATTCATTCTTTGACTAGTTAACCATATATAATGAGTCCAACATAATTACAGGTTTTACAGTAAGCATGTTTTGAAAAAAATGTGCTTATTGGGTTCTAACCTTTCTCATGTTCTAGACTCGTTCATACTTCACAGGATTACAGCGCTCTTAGCTATGATGACAAGATTCTTGATGGGTTCTATGATCTCTATGGTATTTTTCCAGAACCCACATCATCAAAGATGCCTTCCCTTGTGGATTTACAAGGAACACCTGTGTCAGACGATGTTACCTGGGAAGCAGTTCTTGTTAATAAGGCTGCAGATTCCAAGCTTCTAGGACTTGAAAATACGGCTCTAGAGATGGCTGTCAAGTCAATGTCTGAATCTATTAGTTCTGCGGGTCAATATTTGGTGCAGAGACTTGCAGTTTTAGTTTCTGATCATATGGGTGGGCCGATTGTTGATCCAGACAAGATGTTGTTAGCTTGGAGAGAATTTAGCTCGACATTAAAAGAAACTCTTGGAAGCATGGTTTTGCCTCTTGGCTTGTTGAAAATTGGATTGGCAAGTCATCGAGCTTTGCTTTTCAAGGTATCCTCTCTTTTCATTTTACTTAATAGTTATGTTTTCTGGTATTTGTATTTTCTTCTTTCATGTTTCAGTGCATTCTATACGTAAACTAAACCCATATAACTGTGATTCTTAAGGGGTGTTGGTAATGCTCGTTTTGAAGTCATATAAGTGAGATAATTAGATGTTTGTATGTTTGAAAAAATCTGATTACCTAAACGTACATTCTTTTGTAAAAAAAGGAGACAACTTCTGTAAAGTTGGAGTAAAAGTCTGTCAAATAGATTCAAAGAAGGAAATAAATAAATTTGTTTTACTCATTGGTTTGGTTGTAGTTGGTATGAATTATGAAACAACTGTTGGGGGGCGTTTAAATTGAGAAATCAAGTGAATGTAGCATTATTATTCAACATCGTGTGTAATGAGATCTGTCATTAATTCCCCCGCCTATAATAATGAACTGATTTAATAGCCTTCAAACTATGGTGAAAGATTTTAGTAGCATACAATTTAGGAGTTATAATGGGCTCACTATTCTTACTTACTTGCAATGTGGAACGGGATGTCAGAATCTCCCTCTCCTAAATTCCTGACCTCCTCGTAACTACAGGAAACCCATGTAGACCCAAGATCTTGAGGAAATGCATGCGTCTAACCTACTACAACTCCACATGCCATCGCTTGCATTCCATTTGTGACGCCAGATGCAACATGATAACCTTCATATATACTTAAAACCATGGTAAAAAGTCATCGGAAGCCTGCAACCTAGCACTTTGTAGGTGCCTATTATTCAACCTGCTCTCTTTCTACTTGATGTCTGCTAAACAAATCTCACTAAGCACTCAAACTAGTTCATACCATGAACCCATGCTAAACCATGCATGAATATAAAGGAACAAAAAAAGAGCCAATCAAAATATATCAAGCATGATAAATAATTATCCGTTTCAACCAACCATTTTCAGGCATTTTCCAATCTGCTGACCCCTCCACATTGCCACTGTAGGAGCAAAAGTCTCAGTCACACATTTGTTAGTGTGGCTCTTTCTATAATTACTACATTACCCGAAGTGAGTACCATTACCCTAGTTATTGGATAAGAAGTAAGAAATCTAACTCTAAAGAACTCCTTTTGGTAATCAAGGACAGAAATACGACCCGTCAAGATTCAAGTTAACATTGATAAAAATAAAGTACTTTTCAACATGACACATATGAGATATCTGAAACAAGACATGATAACATATGTTTTCTTTTGAACTGTAGAAGACTACTTATTATTGAATTTATTCCTTAAAAACGAGAACCATATGTTTAATCATATAAGGCGCATTAGTAAAATCATAAGAAAAGTACGTTTTCTTGTCGGGGATCCATTTGGAAGCAGTCTCTCTATCTGGGGGTAGAGGTATTACTGTCTACATCCTACCTCCCCCACACCTGCCCATAGCGGGATTGGGTATCGTTATTATATTAGAAAAGTACTTTTTATGGAACCAATATGAAGGGTTTTGATAGAAGTAGCAAATCTGTGCCAATGTAAGCATATAATCTAGGAAAGAGAAGATTCGACCGTGATATTTCTGAAGTATTCTTATTTCTGAAGTATCAAAATACATAAGACCTCTAGACTCTAAGTGGTACAAATCCTAGGTACCAAGTTGAACTTTTGTAGGTCTATTCTAACAGCGATGAGTTTAAATGTTACCAAATATGTGCTATGTCTAACATATTCCTTAGCTTGTGAATGATGCTACTGATCTGGTATTTCCACTTGATGATACATGATTGTTCTTACATCCATTCCTTTTTAGAGTCTATCGTAACCTGATTTTTTTAACCACCCCTCTCTTTGTAGGTTTTGGCCGATAGTGTGGGCATCCCTTGCCGCTTAGTTAAAGGGAAGCAATATGCTGACTCCAACAATATTGCAATGAGCTATATAAAACTTGGTGATGGAAGGTTGGGCTTTTTACTTTAGATATTCTTGATGTCAATGTCAACCTCATAGTTCAGGGTTTAATATGCGTAGCTTTCCCCATTATAAAGGTGGTTTATTGTAGCTAATAGGAAAGCAACCAATTTGACTGGTAAATATATAAAGCAGGAAGCAACCAAATGGGTGGGCTATGCCTTGTAAACTTTACTAAATTCTACAGTTTCCGTTCTTGCAGATCAGGTTATTTGCAAAGCTATGCCCCAACTGACTTTATATTATTAATTAGGAAATGCACGTCATTTTCTTAGGTATTTAAACAGTTGAGTCTAAGCTTAATGTAATATCATATTTACCTAAAAGTTACTATTAACAAACTATTAGATGTGCATTATTTAGAGTTAATTAGTTAATTAGACAATTATTGTATTTTGTAGTCAAAATAAAGTTAGAAAACTCTATTGATAGGGATTATGATATATGGTTAGTATGCTTGATTGGATAGAAGCGACCTCTAGTCGCTATTTCCCATCAAGAGATGGCTGCCTCTCGAAAGCATATGAACTTATTATTTTGTGCAATCGATGAAAATATCATTTTGGCCCATTTACTAATGAAATGGTTTATGTGAGTTACAGAGAATATCTAGTTGACTTGACGGCGGATCCTGGAACACTCATTCCGTCTGACACAGCAACTGCGGGAGGATCAAACATAGATTATGATGAGTCTTTTTCATTAAGTCCATGTTCCCGAGATGAAGATTCCTCTCGTTTAGCTTCCTCCAGTAGCGGTCTCACCAGTTCATCAGTAGATTACATGGATGACAATAGCAACAATGGAAGCGTTCAACACACCCAATCATCGGGTTTATCACGAGTAGTCCAAGATGTGCTAGAACCCAAGAAATCCTTTCCGATAATTCCTCAAAAATTACATAAGGAGAAAAAAGGAAATCCGCATTACATTCATGCAAGATCCCCTTCGTGGACAGAAGGAATAAGTTCCCCTGCAGTACGCAAAATGAAGGTAAAAGATGTTTCACAATACATGATGGAAGCTGCAAAAGAAAATCCCCAATTAGCACAGCAATTACATGATGTATTACTTGAAAGTGGTGTTGTTGCTCCTCCAGACCTCTTTACTGAAGTATATGAAGAGGAACTACCAACCAAGACTACCAATGTTCAAAGTCGAAATCATATAAGTCAACCTCGTTGCTTGCCTCCATTACCATACCCACAAAGAACTTCTTCACAATCCGAAGTAAATCCAGTGGCAGCGGCCGCCGTAGCAGCTGCCGCGGTTGCTTCATCTATGGTGGTTGCTGCCACCCGAACTATGACGGGTGAAAATATACAACTTCCAGTAGCAGCTGCTGCCACGATGACAGCGGCAGTTATGGTGGCAACAACCACTGCTTCTGTTGCAAAGCAATATGAGCTATCGGGTCCTTCTCAAAATGAATGTTCTTATGGTTTGGATTCTCCAGGAATGGATGGAGATATGGAAGGACAATGTCAGTTAGGTCAAGAAGGGGAGAGAATATCGAATAGGTCAACGGGTAACGAAAGCTCATTATCTGAAGTTTCTCTTGAAGATGTTTCGGATTGTGAAATAGCATGGGAGGATATCACCTTGGGTGAACGTATTGGATTGGGTACTGAGTTAACTTTATAAAAGTCTTGCATACTTAATGTTATATGAGTAGGTATTTTCTAAGGTGGCAAAATGGGCGGGTTGTGTAACGGGTTAGAATGGGTGATATTGGTATGGGTCATAATTTTTGAAACATTAGTGTATGAAATATCCAAATAACATATTCGATTAATATATGCATTCTTTTATTTGCAGGATCATATGGAGAGGTATACCGTGGTGACTGGCATGGAACTGTGAGTTCATTTCCATATGGGAAATGATATTGGTACCATCCCATTTGATTAATTTACCAAAACCATGCATCAAGTGCTTGTACAGTATATTATAAAATATGTACAATATGGTAAATTAATCAAAAAGGATGGTACCAATATCACCTCCCTTTCCATATAGTAGTATAAAGAGAATATATTTTTATTTAGAAGATTTATATGTAACCTTATTCTCATTGTTTAATTTTGCAGGATGTTGCTGTTAAAAAGTTCCTAGACCAAGTAATAACTACAGAATCCCTTGATGAATTCATAAGTGAGGTATGTTTCCCCACCGACATTTTCACCTAACTTAATGGCACTTTGCGAATGCATAATTAACATTTTACACCACCTACATCTGTGAAAGCAGATTTAGGGGGTGTTTCAATATGTGTTTCCAAAATGATTAGGTGACTTGTAAAATCAAGATTACATAATCAGATGATTAGGTACATAAAGCTAGGTAGTTTTCCATTTTATCTCAATAATCTAATTATGGCAAATCCTGATTATTTTGACACCAATAATACAAAATTCTGATCTTAATCAGTTTTTGCCAAACATTTGAAACTGATTAGTGTGAGTTCAAGTCACGATAATCGGTTTTAGGACACATCCAAATACCTTATTTGTTCTTAATTTCTTATTAGTACTTTGCGTCATTTTTACCAATTTCTTCATTTTTTGGATTACAAGGTCAGGATTATGAAAAGAGTTAGACACCCGAATGTTGTACTCTTCATGGGGGCAGTAACACGTACGCCGCATCTTTCAATTGTTACTGAATTTCTTCCTAGGTATGTCATGCAGTACATTTGTATTTATCTTTCCTTAACGTGTAGGCTTTGGTAGTATCATGCACCGTTGGAGCCAAAAACTTAGAGAAGTGGCCGGGTTGGGTGATGGGTAGTTAACTTTTTACCGGTTGAAACAGGCCTGTTGGGTAACACACTTTTGATTGGTTTGTGAGTTTCTCATATGTTGCATTAATATAGAGGGATATGTATTACACCCTAGTTTGTGTTATTTTGGACTCCTTAACTGTTGAACACCTTCATATGTTATTGTTTTTTTTCTTTGGAATTATAAAGTATATTTTATCTTATGCAGAGGTAGCTTATATAAATTACTCCGCCGGCCCAACAACCAGCTGGATTATCGACGTCGTTTGAGGATGGCTCTTGATACCGTATGCTCTCTTTTAGGGGGTGTTTGGATATGCACTTTACTCATTATTGTGATTTGGAGCCCTGATAATCAGATTTGAGGGTTTGGGTAAACTGATTATGATTCCAGTTTTCTGATTATCAGATTTGGATAATCAGATAAGAAGTTGCTGTAAGAAAGTTGATTATTGAGATAAATGTAAGATTATTTAACTATCCTTTGCCTTACGCAACTGATTATCTGATTCTGATTCTTCACTTCGCAATAAGTACTACGGAGTTTGGATAGGCACATCCAAACAGCCCCTTTCTTATCTGATATTTTAGTGCTTTTCAAAGGTTTCATTTGTCATGAGTAGTTTATCTTATTATTTTTTTATCAACTTGAATTTTCAGGCTCGTGGTATGAACTATTTGCACAACTGCACACCTGTTATAGTTCACCGTGATTTGAAGTCTCCAAATCTCCTTGTTGATAAGAATTGGGTTGTGAAGGTAATAATCGAACAATGTTAAATGATGATAATCATATCATACGCTTTAGTGGAGGTGACTGTTTTGATCCAATGACTCGATTTGGGTTATTTTTATCTTCATGGGTCAAGTTAAAAAGTCTAACAGGTTGAAAGTTGTCCAAAGTCTATTTTTATTTGCATACGCCATCCTAAATAACCGTTTTGTTTAAAGATCTAAAGAACAGTTCAACCCACTTTGATGTTTCCTGGACTGTATCGACCCAAACCCATTTTGACCCATTTCTTAACCCAATCCCATTTTGATTAGTTATTTATGTTTCTTTAAAAACAATGCTAACTGGTCAATGAACCCGGAGCAGACTGTTTCGTACCAACCCATATTGACCCATTTCCCGACACGCCCATCTTGTGACCTCTACTCTTTAGGAATAAAGAAAGAAAATTGACATTTCATCTGAACATCTTGTATTGTGCCCGACAATTTAACGTTCAGGTTTGTGATTTTGGATTGTCGAGAATGAAAAACAGCACGTTCCTATCTTCAAGGTCGACTGCAGGAACGGTATGTGTTATCTACCAAATGGTATTGATAAAATGTTATATGTATCGTACATATAGATGCTGATGGTAAATAATTGTGTAATGCTGCATGATTTTTAATGACTATTCAATGTGGTATATTTGTTCTTCAGGCAGAGTGGATGGCTCCAGAAGTCCTCAGAAACGAACCATCAGATGAAAAGTGAGTCTTTTTTCTTATATAGAATAAGAACTAAAGAAAACGAGTTCCTTGATGGCCTAAAAATCATGTTATCTTTTGATTTGTTAAATTGCAGGTGTGATGTTTATAGCTTTGGTGTGGTTTTATGGGAGCTTTGCACAATGCAACAACCATGGGGTGGAATGAACCCAATGCAAGTTGTGGGTGCGGTAGGGTTTCAACATCGCCGTCTTGACATTCCAGAGGACATGGACCCCGTCATTGCAGATATCATTACAAGATGCTGGCAAACGTCAGTCTCTTAAACCAATATTCTGTTTCTTGTTCAACATCTTTTTATCATTTTTGTCTCTTTTTTTGTGTCTAATAGAGATGGCAAAAGGAGTTGGCAGGGTAGGGTAACAAGTTAGTTAAAAATTGCCAAATTTAGTGGTGATCGGGTTGAGCTGGCCCACAAGCACTTCTTTTTCTACAGATAGTTTTTCTGCTAAATAAATCTTTACAAGAAGTATCAAATGATTAAGTAGGTTTTATACATTTGATATACTACACGAAAGACTTTCAACCCATTCGACATTTCGACCCCTTTAATCTATTTCTATTTTAGCTAGTGGTTTGCATTTACCCATTTTACATAGCAAGCAATAATGCTTATTACATAAATACATGCAGACATAAAATTTATGGATATAATTTTGTGTGTAATCTCACACATGTGACCCACACAAATATGTATACGCATCAATGTACGTATGTATATACATACAACACAAATCTATGTATCGTATTTCTAGTAGACAACAATAGGTGAGTTTTATGGCTATAAGTAAGAATATGAATGTAATATTTCCTTTCTGTTATAGAGATTCAAAACTACGGCCTACGTTTGCTGAAATCATGGCCGCCTTGAAGCCACTTCAGAAGTCAAATACAAATTCTAAAACAGATAGAGAGTAGACCAATTGGATTGCATAATGTAGAAGCAAATTGGACAAAAGGGTTTGCGATCACAATCTGAGAATAATGAAGCCGTCAGGTTCTTGGCTCAGAACAAAATGTGAGAAAGTCGTCGTCTGGATGTGTCAACGAATACATACACGTATTAACGGATTCTACTGATTCTTTACTTTGAACAAATGGTCATTTTTCATCTATTTTTAGTCTTGGTCACATGACCAGCTCGATCTGTTTTTTTTAGTAACGTCAGTTTTCCGTTTTGCTTTGTAGATTCAGTGTCGTATCATGGTCATATTTTATACTTGTTTATAAACACTCACCCGGTGTGTTGGAATCGAGAATGCGATGAAAACAAAGATTTTGCGATGACGTTTACTTTCTTGCAACTACAAATACATGTATGTATGGTTTTACTTTCATGGTTCATTGATGTGCCTTGGTGTTATTTCTTCTTAATTTTTGTTTAACTAATTCTTTTTTATCCAATTTTAGTTGTTTGGTTTTTTATATTTAGGGTGTGATATGTACACTGTTGTTTTTATCTATACACTATTGATATATTACTATTAAACACATACAGTACATGGGACCAGAGAGTTTCCACATATCTATCCTTTTTTTTTTAAATTTTTTTTATTACTATTAAACACATATATTTGGTGGTGTCTGGTGACATTGTGTAAAACTGTAAATCATAAATTTGTGATGTATTTAGTGGTGTAAATTATAAATTTGTGATGTATGGATAAAAGTAATGGTATGTCCAAAAATAAAAAATTGAAAATTCAATAAATGAACATTATTTAAAGTCCAATTATTACCATTTTAAAGGATTGATTTGTCATATATATTTTAGAAAGTTATCCGCTAGTTTTGCATTATTTTTTTTTCTTTTTGTTATCATTTTATAGCTTTTAGTACAAATGTGCCCGTACAAATTACAATGCATGCTAAATATTTTAGCAAAGACACACAGCTAAAAGGTTGAAGGTAGCGGCGTCCGTGATAGTTGGGTAACAGAGGGAGTTATAAGGGTATTATACTACAAAGTTGATTTTCTATTTGTTTTTTATTTTTTTTTATTATCATTTTATTGTTACGTTGACCTTTTAATTTATAACAATATATTAAACTTTTGTTTTAATTAACTTTATTTTTATTTAAGACACCACTTAAATGCTTTATAATGTAGTATAGATAATAATTTTCAAGTAAAACATTTGAACATCTATAATATGAAAAATGACACAAAAATTTTCAACGTATATTCATTTTTTTGTGACATTTACCTAATGCAATAATGCAATATTAAATACTTATTGAAAACTATTTCGCACAAGACACAAACACTCTTTATTTTTCAAGCAGTGCATTCAATTCAGAGTCTCACTAGAACAATTTGATAAAGTCGACGTTATATATATGGGAGTTGATAAATTTACAATAATTTTTTGCCATCCACAATAAAGTACAAGCTGTTACTACATAACGTACAACTGTCTAAAGCAGTACTTGTTGTGGATGAGAAAAAATTGTTGTAAGTTTATCATCTCCATATATATATATAACAATTCAGGTTCGCTTAACTACAATAGCAGCTACAGTATCAAATTTTGTTGTGGCAACTCTTGGCTAGCTAATTAATTCCAAAAAAAAATAATGGTGAGACCCTTGAGCACAAGAATCTTGAAATGAAATGAGTACGAAGTCGGCTGTTATGTGTGTAGATGTCCACCAAAACAAACAAGGGACCCAGTAAGTAGTAACAACTATTCATCCAATTGTGAGAGAGGACTTTTTGTGTTCAAATGACCCAAATAAAGAAACGTTGTATAACGACCGTGAGTGATGGGGTAATAACCGTTAGGCGTTTAAGCTTTTCACGGGCGTGTAAAAGTTTCTAATCAATTATATGTTAAATCTTAATTTACGAAATCGAAACAAAAAAACTTTATCTATATAAGGCTGGTGGAAAATAAATGGTTAGTGATTGTTGCTTGTTTATATTCGCGTAAAATGTATTATAGACAAATGTTAAATAATTTATTGTTAACAAAAACTAAACATGACAAAGCCGAAAGCCGCTGCAAAGCACGAGTTAATTTTTCTAGTTGAAATTACTATCACCCCTCAATATCGATGTCATCTCAATAATAAATTCAGTTATATTGAAGTTGATGTTGCACATAAGTAAAGACAACGCCTATGTAGCATGTCAAATAAGGGGAACTAGATAACTGGATTAAAAAAAAGTATTAAAAGTATTTTTTGTTTCTTTTGATAAAGTTGCATACTTTTTATGATAACAAACAAGTAGCATATTTGAAATTTAAAAATAGAGAAAGTTTGATAACTATTTGAAACGACTCGACCAAAAGCGACAAATTTTTTTATTTTTTATTTTTAAAACAATTAACCAAATAAAACTGAACTGACAACCTTCACGCCCGTGAATTTATTCACGGCCGTGAAGCACATATGAAAACCAAATAAAACTGAACTGACGTGGACATTTTTTGTTGAGGTCAATTGTTGATTGTTTTGGTTATTGTTGATTGTGATTGTGTTGTTTGGTACGATGGGTCAATATGTGCAAGTGCATTGAGGACAATATACGGGTACATTGCGTACTTGATGACATTATACGGGTACTTGACGTACTTGAGGACAATTGGATGACATGGTGCATATTGGTGTTGCTCACTTCTTGTAATCTAGCTATCTCCATGTAGTTTACAATTACATACTTGTTTGGATCAACATGAGCAATCTTTCTTGTAATCTAGCTATCTCCATGTAGTTTACGATTACATACTTGTTTGGATCAAATATGAGTAATACTTCTTGTAATCTAACTATCTCCATGTAGTTTATTGATTACATGTGTGTTAAGCTCATTTATGAGCAATTCTTACTTGAGGTCTCCGTGCCTATTAAGGGCTTGCTGTAAGTTTATTACTTGCCCTTATACTTGTTTATGTTGTGGATGACCTTGGCATTAGATCCTTGTCGTTCATTTCTACAAACTCACCAATCTAGTGTTGACCTTGTTTAGTACACTTTTCAGGTATTCAAGCTGATTCGAAGATTTGATGTTATTATGCTAGAGATGGGCTTTGATGACTTTCATGTGGTCTCGTACCCACCTGCTTCCCGGTTTAAGGGATGGCTTTTATTCTGGGTTTATGCTTGTATTAGACGAAATGCAATCTTACCTGATATATGTACATTTTGGCATGTTTGCCGCTGGATTTATTTAAATCCTTTTATTCATATAGTCCCGTTTCTACTTAATTCCATGTTGTGCTGTGCTAGTTTGTATGCCCCATGTTTCCGCCTTGTTGGGGTGTTACATTATCAAATAACAATGTTATATCATATCTTTTTATTTATCAAACCAGTCGTATAATTAGTTGTGAGATAAAAAAAAAAAGAATTTGCGAGCTTTAATTGAAAATGTACGTACAATGTCTTTTAGGAAAAAAAAAAATACATTTATAGATCTAAATGTAGATTCTATTTATATAGATTTTGTAAGGGGTATATTTTGTAATTTTATAGGAGTACACGGGTATGTTTTGTAAATTTAGGAAAATAAAGCTACTGCAAGTCTGCAATTAACTTTTGACAATTGCATAGTTTAGTTCTTTTCTTTAGCGGTTATTATTAATATATTGTATTTTGGTAAGTGTTGTTTAGGTAAATTTATGAAGTTTAATAATATTATTATGTATAAGCATTCGTGTCATAATAAACAATATAATAAATAAAAAACTATTAACTATATAAAATAGAAGGACAATGTTTTTACCCATCAACTATTATTGAGTTAAAAATGTTTTACCTCTGAAATTTTGTAAAACTAAACGTATGTCCGCATGATGCGACGACGATAGTGCAACGGCAACGGTGTGGTGGTGGAGTCGACGACGGGCGATGGCTATGTTGTGGCGGCGGAGGCGACAGATGGTGATGGCGGCGGTGATAGTGGCGATAGTAGTAGTGTGGTTACTAATGTAAAAGTAATTGATGTAACCTATGAGTCTCGAGTTAGGTTAGATCATCGAGCGCAATGCAGTGACATCCAGACGGGCAGTATGCACACAACTCGAATCCACGTAGCCTACTATAAACTAGTGTCTGTAACCCGCCTTGTTTTCGTAAAGAGGTAAATGCCCGAAACCATAGGGAATCAAGATTCGATCCCACGATCTCCAAGCCAACATTCCCCCCGCCAATTCCCCCAAAGAGGGCCCCAGCTGGCCAAATCTTCTAAGAGGAGTTGGTTATCAGTCTCGAGTTATGTACAAAAATATCCACTACTTGGGATCAAAGGTTACCGATTGATAAATGAAAGTATTGGTTAGTAGCTAAGTTTAAAGAGAAGTGTAAAATTAGGAAAAGAAAAAGGGTGATAAGTGAAAATATTTGTTGTATATAAGAAAGTAACGTGTATTAGGTTTAGGGCTCTTCTCTCATTTCATCAGCCGCATATCTTTCTCTCTTTTCTTTTGTTCTTCTCTTATGTTCGGTTTTTCTTTCTCCTCCAGACTTCATCATCATCACCATCCACATTCTTCCTCTTTCTCTCGTTTTTTTTTCCTTTTCTTCTTTCTTTTTTCGCAGATCTGTTTCCGTCAGGCACAGGTCGCACTGGGCTTGCCTCTTACGTACAGTTAGCGCTGACGACAGAAGGCAGTCAATAGCTCTCCGGACGCTAATCCTTTGAGCCACTCGGGAGAGGAAAGAGAGGCTAAAGCTCTGCTTTCGCACAGTAAGAGAGTCTCAAACCGTGGACTGTTGCCGTCCCACTTTTTCTTTTCTTCTTTCTACTTCTTCTTCTTCTCCTCTTTATTCGGTTTTTTCTTTCTTTTTACTTCTTTCTTCTTTCTTTTTATTTCATCATCATCAGAGAAAAGAAAAACAAGAATCTTGGGATTTATCCAGTTCGTGTAAAAAGAAGAATCTTGATTTGTCAGGTATGGATTTTTTTGTTTTTGATCTTATCTTGGATATGGTAAAAAGCAAAAATCTTTAGTTTTTATCTGATCTTGATTGATTGATTTTTTAATTTTTAAATAAAAAAGGCAAATCGGGTCGGGTGGGTGAGTGGACTCGGGTCGGGTGGGTGGACGGACACGGGTCGGGTGGATTCGGGTCGGGTGCTTGAACTCGGGTCAAGCACTAAAATATTGGGTAGTGAATTTTCGCTTCCAGTTTTCAAAAAGATTCAAATTATTTTGGAATCCTCTTCCTTCCAAAATATTTACGCGGGTTGTTTTCAAAAAAATTCAAATTTTTTTGGAATCGATTTACACGGGTAGTTTTAAAAATATTCAAAAAATTTGCCCTTCCCTTCCAAAATATTTACGCGGGTAGTTTTAAAAATATTCAAAAAATTTGCCCTTCCCTTCCCTGGTCTCTCTATATATAGAGATAGGGGAGTTCAATACCCTTCACAACACTTCTGATTTCTAAAAAAATGGTTAGTTTTATTTTTCCAATTATTTTGTTTATTATTTTTTTAAAAATAAATAATATATGTTTTTTTTTTATCAGAAAACAATCCTGGTCGATACAAGTTTCATCGTCTCCCAACTAAGGAGAAATGTCAGCAAAGAACTCCTTTCTTCTGTTCTGGGTGACGAAATCCAGATTCACACCCCGTGGTTTCTATATCTATTTATTTTAATTATTTTATTTGATGTTTTGACTTATTTTATTTGATGTTTTGACTTATTTTGTATATTATTTGTTTTTCTTCCAGCTGTACTGAAGAGGACTTGTTGAACAAGTTGCTTAAAAGGGCTGTAGGGAACACGAGGAGGGCTAAATATGCTGATGCTTATTTAGAATGCAAGGGGATTACTAAGGAGATGTGTCATCATATTTCAGTTGGCCAGAGTTGCATGGACCGCTATTATTGCTTCCAGTCTGCTGCTTTTGGTAACAGGGAACTTGTGATTGGTACTTGCGATCCCAAACTTCAGGATAACATAAGGAAGGTACTACTAATTTAATTATTTTATTTTAATTTTAATTATTTTTCTAAATAATTTCGTGTTTGTTTCTTCCCTTTTTTGTGTTTTGTTTTTTTATAGTTGTTTCATGATCAGCCAATCGTCACCATAGGTGTTGATGGCGCGAGGCTCTTGCCTTGAAGATTGCAAGAGAGTTCTAGAGATATAAGTATTTCATTTATGTTTGTTTAGTATGGTTATGATTCCACTTGTTTTTGAGATATTGATATATATGCTTTGTAACTATTTTCAATAGATATAAATAAAAGAATTCAACAATGGTGCGTTTTTATTTATTTATTCAAGTCCTCTGTCGTATTCAAAAATCATATGTGTAATGGGCATTGGAAGCATAGGTGATGCATCGTTAAATGGCATAAGTGTTGATTCAATGCCATCTCCTTAAATGGCATAAGTGTTGTGAAGGGTATTTTTTCTTTGGTAAAGATATTATCGTTTTTTCTCTTTCTCGATTCAATGCTATCATCTCCTGATTGTGCAAATCTATCCATAGGGCCAAAAGTCTTTGGTTCCTTCAACTCTCCAAAAGAA